>JAQIXN010000075.1:0-75035 GCA_034698145.1 Proisotoma minuta | reverse complement strand
TTTTTTGAGTCCTCATACCCGTTAAAATTCTCATCACAACAATGGAAATCAGAGGATGGAAGGATTTGATAAATTCATTAAATTATATAATTTGATCATTTTGTTAGATGTACATATATATTACTCATATACTTCTCATACTTACCTTGGATCGTTCTTTGATTCTATATGATCCTAATTTGCCATTGTCTTTTACATTATTTGCTCCCATCACAATATTATCCAGAAGCTTGATTAGCACCGAAATATTTCTACAAGTTGGCTCCCTGCCGTCAACCCAAGTAATCTTGTCCCCTCTGATGGATTTGGACTGACCATCTTTAGACTTGACGAGCTGTCCGTCTTGAAAGGCTCCTTTGGAGTACATGGCCTGGACTTCACGGAGGACTGCGGCACCCCGAACTTCCCCCAAAAGATTATCCACCACGCAAACCCCGTAACGGTTCATGTCCTCTATCACCTGCGACAGGAGCAAAGGACCCATGTTTTTTATTAGCAAATGTACTTGACAGATATATATGTATAACAACAGCTTAAATGTGAGCAAACAAACTGAAGGATACTGACATTGGATGGATGTAGTCTACGTGCGTAATTTAACGTAAAACAAATTTACAATGCATGCAAATCCATTAATTATTATTTAACACAACATTATCCATTTATGATTGACAAAAATTATTTCAACGATAAGATCATCATCGTACCTGTTGCCAAACGTGTAGCATCCAGGACTTTGTTTGATTTGCAGATTGTCCCGAGTTATATTGCATGTTATTTCGATGTGCAAATGGCATTGTGCTGCTTGAAGTTGTCATTGAGGAAATATCACTGCTTTCACTTATCAACTCATCACCTGCAGGATTTGCAGTCACAAAAGACTTTGAGGACTCGGGGAGTGGGGCTGCTGAAGGTGACGATGACGCTACGGGACAAAGCAGTGCCCGTTCTAGCAAATTATAGTCCAGATAGGGACCAACCCCCCCTCCAGCCAAACCGTGACATACGGGTGGGACGCCAACAGGACAACTCCCGTGGCTAGGACCTGCCAACGGCTCAAATTGGTGGTGATTATTATAACTGTTTGCGGAAGCGCAGTGGTCTGTGACTAAACTGGCGTCTGCTAATCCATGAGGGACATGAGGATCATACATTAAAACAGGTCCTTGTGGGCTTTGGACCCTCAAATCAATCTTATTATTTATTCGTCTCTGAAATAAACAACAAAATCAAATTGAAAACAGTACAATAATAGACATTAACTTGCAACATTAACTTATTGACCCATTTTTGTTGGACAAGACAAAGGAAAGTTAAAATAACTGCGTACTCTAATTAGTTGTTTAATTATTTGTATTGAACTTGTTTACTTATGGAGTGGTTATTAAGTTATTAACATAACTATTTTATTTACCTGTCGTGAGTTAATTGTGAGATAAAATTAGGTTTGTGACTGAGGAGCCCTGCGACGAGAACACTGCTTCGTGTGAATTGTGTGTTGACGAAATTTGTTTACGAAGAGAAGACTTACGTGACTTGTTTTACGTACACAAAATCTCCCAATTCACAAAGTGTCCAAAAAACTTCTTTCTCTTCTGGGAAGTTTAAATATGCGTCAACGTCTTGGAGCCCGACAAAGGGACTCCACCCAAACATTGGATAATTAACATTGATTCAAGAATAATCAAGATTATGTCAAGTTTTGTCCAAATTTTATCCGCATTGTATGATCAGATAAAGTTAACAAATATGCTTTTTATTTTGAAAATCAGATGAACTGCTTAAATTATTCAAAATTACATGGGTTAAATTACATTGGAATTCTACAAGTTTCCGAAAATAAATCCAAAATGTGTCTGATATTTATATGCAAAATAAAATAAACAGAGCATTTTAAAACACTCGTAGCATCTTTTTAAAACGTACCGTGCTTTTTGAAACATTAAAAAAAAAGTTAAATATACTTTAGATACTTTAGATAGTGCTGGATTTATTTTTTTGATCTCGAAACGACAACTATTCGAAAAACTAAATGACATGAAATTTGAGGCAAATAGACAAGTTTGTGTGCAGAGGAACCGACAGACGAGACATTTCCATTTCAATCCCTGGGTCGATCTAAATACACACGCAAAAGAGTGCAATGAATGAATTAAACTACCAAATTTAACTGATCTTATCTAAATCGATTAGCCTTTGCCAATCAGAGAGATTTGAGAGAGTGAAATTCCATTCAAGGGATGGGAATGCAAGATGCCCCCCAAGTGAGTTAAATGCGTCTTGTCCCCCAAACAATGTCCACAAACGGGATGTCTAGCTTTGGGGACACGCCCCCTTCGTCATCTTCCAGCAGCAGCACGCATGACCCAGGTCAAATCAAACGACAAAAACTCAAGGAACTAGTGCGACCAATTTTTCAAGAGTCATATTTCACTGCAGAATAGTAATATTTTAAAAGATGAATAATCCCAAAGCAAATTTTAGTTTTTACCTTGTTGTTGTTGTTGCAGTTGTCTTCTTGGAGCCCTGCAGCACAATCAGCCAGCCAAACTGAGCGGACTGTACGCCATCCCTTCCGCCCAAACCCCCTTCCGTAAGTGCCCACAACACAAACCAAAGGAAAATTTATGTAATTACTTATTTCCAGTTTGGTTTGGCGTTTTATTCGTACATAATGGTCCTTGGGAAGGAGGGATCTTCCGCTTTACAATGCGCTTCCCAGATAATTTCCCAGACGCTGCCAATCAAAACAATCTTCCAACGATTCAATTTACTGGAGCTTATCCCAAATGCCACCCACTAATTAATCCGTCTCGGGGAAATTTTGACATTAAACGTTATCACAAAAGCTACAGCAGATCCAACAGTCATATATGGCAGCTGCTAAAATGCATTCGAAAAATATTCTACAAGCTGGAAATTTTGGATAAAGTTCCATATCCTAATAGATCTGCGGCAGAACTTTATCTTAAGTCAGAGGAACAGTTTATAAAAAAATGTGGAACGGATGTCGCCAATTCCCTGGCGAAAATTTATGAGGATGACGCTCATTCGGTGGATGCAAACTATATTCGATTTACAAAAGATTTCCAAAGAAATGATTCGTTTGTGTCTGCTAACAAAGAATCGGGGATTGGTATGTCTTTCATGTCGTCACATTTTCCGTAAACAGAAGATAACTACACAACTTTCAAATCAAGTATTTAATGTGCCAAAGTAGATTATCTTTGTGTTTCAGTGCTATTTTAAATGTGAATCTACATCTACGCCATAATTGCTTATAATACGAACCAACAATAATAATTATTTTTATACAGATTCTTCTAGTAGATTTTGGATTTCAAAAGAAAAGCATTTGTGAACTGTGATTTGATTATAATATAAAGAAGCCCATGTTAAATGTAAACTTTACATTGTAGTAAAGAATAAAACCACGGCGAAGACTGTGTACAACTAAAATTGAGCCTGCTAACGTTTTTTATAATACTCATTTGACTGAGTTCTTTTTGATAATCCGCTTTATTCACATTAACAGTAAAAAAAATATACGTTACATCACATCCTAATAACGGGATAAGGACGTCTCTGTTTTTGAGGGTTTAAGCTCATTTGTTGCAACATTCGAAGGGTCTCTCCAAGAACAGGTCTCGTAGTTGATGGCGTTATTACAGAGTCCACCAACATATTAAACGCGGCATCTAATGCGTCTATTGTATCCCGTGCTTCATCTAAAGGTGACAACTTTGCAGTTGGCCATGAAAAATTAAGATTGGGGTTGAAAGAAGGTCCACACTGAAAATGTTTGCATTATAATCTTTAACTATTTTTGCTCAAATTAAACGTGTATATTGTACATATATTTACAAACCATAAGAATGGCATCATCTCCAAAGCATCCTGATAGGGTAACACTAATTTTAGGCACAGAAAGCGTTGCAACTGCAGCACCCAAATTGCCCCTGCATTTTAAGACTCTGGCGTCTGAATCTTCAAGTTGAGTTTGTTTGGAAGAAGAATTTTGGAGGAAAATTATTGGAATGTTTCGACGAGAGCACATGTCTAGAAAATGTGTCCCTTTTAAAGCTTCAGATTCCAAAATCTCGTCCGCATTTGCAACTATTCCCAATAAGTTGCCTTCAATGTAGCCAGTGCCCGTGATTAGCCCCGGACCGTAAAATGATTTGAACTCCTTGAAATTACTGCCGTCTAGTATACGACCTAATATTCCGTAGAGTTCTACTTTCTCATAGTGATCTTTTCCTTCCAAGTCTGTGTTTTAAAGCAAACAAAATATTCAATTTTACAGAAATTCTGTAATATGCACACTTACCTTCCCAATTGACGCCCAGTTTCGGCAGTTCAAAAGCCTTCAAGTCTGTTTCAGATACAATGGTCATGTTTAGTGATTCCACAATCTCCCGACAAATTTCAAACCCTTCTGCCTCCGTTTTGGCGAAATAATCTGTGCAGCCGCTCACGCTATATACAATTATACGCGCATAAAAATAAATGTTTATAAAATATGCAAACTAAATCGATCTTATTTTGAAAGAAACCTGCTATGCATCCAAGCTCCTCCAAGCTCTTCGTCAGTGACGACTTCTCCTGTGGCAGCCTTTACTAATGGAGGTCCTCCCAGAAATATTTTGCCAATTCTATCAATTATAATGGCTTCGTCTGACATTGTTGGGTTATAAGCTCCACCTGCATAAATAGTTAAAATAGCACATATATAGATGTTAGGCAAATGCTTGAAAAGTTTTCAATGAAAGCAAAATCTTTAAAAACTTGCCAGCAGTACAACTTCCGCAAACCACAGCAATTTGAGCAATTCCTTTTGAGCTCATTACAGCTTGATTGTAAAATCCTCGACCTCCGTAAACAAATATCTGAGACTGGAGAGGTAAAAAAGCTCCACCGGAATCAGGTCTACAAAAGTAATTGAGAATTTCAGCTTTAGAAAAAAGCTATTTAAATAGTCTACGGCTCACATATAAATGACTGGAAGTCTATTATTCTCTGCAATATTTTGGACCCTTCCCGATTTGGTCACAGTTATAGGGTAATAAGTCCCAGCTTTCACAGTTGCATCATTCCCACTAATCATGCAATATACGCCACGAATTCGACCGATTCCTAAATAAAAGCGTTCATAAATAATTCATAAACCTTTTCTAGTAATACATAATTTGTATAAAAAAAACTAACCTGCGACAACACCAGCGGCAGGGAGGTCACCATATAGCATTTCAAAACCTGCCAATGCCCCAATTTCCAAGAATGGCGTCCCTGGGTCCAGCAAGAGTTTGATTCGTTCTCGAATTAGGACCTTTTTGTTTTTGACGACATGACGCTCAACGCCCCGAGGGCCACCTCCAGCAAGAGATTGAGCGATTAGGTCATGATATTCGGTCAGCTTTTTCTTCTGTCGTTCCAAGTTTTCAGTATCAACGCACTTATCTACGGAATCTTGAGAAAATGGAACAGGTCGAGTAAAGTAGCCTTGAGACATCCATCTGCAAAAAAAATCAATTCTCTCAGTTTAAATGATGAACCTTGTTTAAAAGATGAGTACCTGCATTGAAGTGACCAGATCCTTTTCCCAGCCTGCATATTTTTTATGTATATGTGCTTTTATTTGTTAACAAAAAATATCAGTTTCATCAACAAAATCAGCTGGTGGAACAAAGTCCACTTTCATAATATGAAATTCATAATAATATAACATTGCAAACTGCTAAAGTTTTAATAAAATTAGTCCTAAATTTGTTAAAAACCCTCATTTTAAAATAAAGTTGTCGTTTCACTAATTTCTAAAATATCACAAAAAATTTATTCATGGCTTTCTTCAATATTAATCCAGTAAACAGAAATGACTAAACCTTACAGAAGCTAGAAATAAATAGTTAATGCTGACTGAGCTTCAATATAATAATTTAAATTTAAATAAGACCAAGAGAAACAAGGCCTGTTGGGTATAGTCAATAAGCTAATGGTAAGATACAGAAGATATTTCACTTTAAATAGTAATAATTAAGGCATTTACTTGGCATTAGTTAGTATTATGAAATAGAGCAGTTAAATTGATAAATAAATGTTATAGATCCACATTCATTTTATCTTCGTCATCCCCTAGTTTGACTGTGTCAGTGGACGTTGCGGTACTTGTGGTGTTGAGGACTTTTTGAACATTTTCTTTTGTGGTCTCAAGGAGCTTAGTAGGAGGAAGACATGAAGATGATGTAGACGCTTCCTCAATGTTCCCTTCTAAAGCCAAATCTTCAAGCCCTTCAGGTGGCTTCATGTTTTGAAATTCCTTTTTCAACAGACCAAAATTATTCTGAAAAATACAAAAACAAAACAAAAAAGCATGAAAATAAGTACAATATTTCAAAAATTGAATACTTTGATAACGATACCTTGAAAACTGTAACAGGATCTCCTGCCGTGACGTTTCTCCCAGCTCGTTTATCATTTCGGCAAGTCGCTTCAATTTCCTCCTTCCATTGTTCTAGCTGGGCAATTACTTCTTCACGTTTCATCCAAAAATGACGATGGATTACCTATTAATAAACGGATATAAAATTATTGATTTTTATTGTTAATCATTCAAGTAAAATCTTACGTCTTTAAAGCATGGAGAAGGATGGCGAATTTGGTCCAACATTGCCCATTCTACAGTCGCAATTTGGATTCCAACATTGTACTCTCGATTATTTCGCTCCCCTTGTTCGGTCCCTCTAGATTTTTCGTAACCGGGTTCATTAAAGTAAGGTTCGGCATTCAAGATTAGAGATTGAATCGCTACAAGGACTGGTAGAAGAGAAGACGTATTAGGATTCCATTTTTCCTCTGGTCGACCTATTTCAAAACAAATAAGGAAATTTAAAAAAAAAAATAAAGAAAGATAAAGTAAATCTGGCCTTCTAAGAATCCTTAAAAAAATCTTACCATGCCATGTGTTTAAAATACTGAGGCAAACTTTTCCATCAATATACAAATTTGGGTTAAATCGCACCCTTTGTCTCCCATTTGTTTCTAAATTAATCATCATTGGGGACTGAGGATAGTCGTTTGGGAAAAATACGTCGAATTCAAAACATCCATTAGCATAAGGAGTTCCTGCAGGACCTGTTATCAGGACTTTCATCACATCCAAACGATCAGGATCTTCTCGCACGAATATTGTACTTCCATAAGCTATTGGAAGGGAGGAAGACAATGTTACAGACTCCTGAGCCAAGCGTTTTAGACGCGGAGCAGAGCTTCGAGACCAATGCGTCCGCACGTTGCTTTCGTAATGGTAAGGGACGGTAAAACGAATTCCAGATGTACCATCCTCTTCTTCCGCAATCATGTCATAAAATGCTGGAAAATATTAAATTTAGACTTGTGGTGGATTTTAAAAGAGTAAAATTACCAAATTGAATTTTCTTCATCTCATCAATATAACGTTCTTCCAACGTTTTTTTGGATGGAGCCGTTAATTGGTCCAAGTCCTCAGTCATTTCAATATCATCTGGATTTCGTTTTCGTACTAATTCTTGTACAGAGGTCTGTGAAAATATAGATAGTTTTTTTTAACAATCTCCTATAAATTTTCTATTAAAAAAACAAACCTCAACTGCAACTGCAGTGTTTTGAATATCAGGAATTAGGTCTGCCAACCCTTCATCATCAAAGTCCTCTATTTTGTTTATAGATTTGGACTTTGACTTACCCTTCATGTTACTACTGTAAAAAAAAAAAAAACAACAACAACATTTTATTCAAGTTCCTTTTTGACGAATTTTATTATCTCAATCCTCAAGGGATATCAACAACATTAGCTCACCTCAGTCTTTTAGAATAATTATCCACAACTTCCTTCATTTTTGAAAGAAGGGATGAGACGCATTGGTCTTCTGAAGAAAACTTGGACACAGACTTGCGCTCCCAAGGCGCCAACAAAGGAAGAAGTTGCTGGGACGAAACCAATGCTCGAAGAAATTCTAGTACAGCCTTGTAAAGGGGGACATGGCGAGACATATCCAATACTGAGTCGTTTCGTAGGTAGCCTGCAATTGCATTAAATAGGCAAGAGTTTCGAAGAAGTTCTATTGTTTCTTCGGGTAAATTGTTCTTTGGCTCGCATTCTTCAGAATTTCGAGAATTTTTAGGGTTGATGTAGGAAGACATGAGATGGAGTAGACAGGTCACATTTTCCTCTTCGGTCTTTTTCTTTTGAATTGCAGTTTCAACATCCCAAGATTGTGCAGTTGATCCAGTTCCAAAGCCAGTACCTTTAGCCCAATACACGTGAGATTTGTCATCAGATTTGGCTGTGGTAGTTGAACTTCCTTGTTTTCCACCCGAGTAGCCGCTTTGGGCTTTGGTTGCGGCAATTACAAGCTAAGAAGACAAACAAAAAAATATGGTATACAAAAGAAAGGAAACTATTAAACATTCTTTTATTACCTCATGTTGTAAGCCAGGAATGAGGGAAGGGTCGCAATTCTGATGTGTAAAAATTGCCAAACATGCTAAAATAAAATGTGTGGCCTTTACTTCTACCATCACTCGTCGAAGACAGCGCCCCTCTTCTGTGCTCAGCGGTAATGCGTCCAACAAACATCGCAGCACTTGAAACGGTAATGTGGGCAAAGATTTGGCAATAGAAGAGTTGAAAATATCATTGCCATCCGCGTCGTCTGACACACCCATGACCAGTCTTAACATGCATTGAGCTCCCATTCGTTCTCCTAATAATATTTCTGAGAATTTAGGCAGGCTTAGGAATAGTCCAAATGCAGCCATGGAATGAGGTGGAATTCCTGGAGCCACAATTTGTCTTAGTCCTGGAGCTCGCTTGGCTAGTGGAGTAGAAGCCACCATTGAGTCCAACATCTCGTCGTAAAAATCATCTGCCGTCTCTAATTTGACCCAGTCATTGTCCGCTGTGGGACTATCCTTGTCCAAATTATTCAGCACCACGCCCACTGTTCCCGTGAATTTTGAGCCAACGGCAATTTGTCTAAGTGTTTCGGGATAGACGATTGGCAGGTGTTTTGCGAGAAGCCCTAAACCACCAATCACACTGAAAACTTCTAAAGTTGATGGCAATGGGGCAACATTGAATACTCCGGGGACTGCCGAAATAGAAAATTCACTAGATTCATCAGCATCTCCAACACTTGAGGAAGAGTTTGGTGGTGAAATTCGACTTGTACTTGAAAAAGTGGCTCGTATTTCTGTTCGTATATTAAATACAAGAGTGTCTAGAAAAGCATCGGGCTTTTGAGCTCGGACTGACGCCATTAATCTGGCAATTGAAATGTTTGTCGGAATTCGAATTCCGGGGAATTCCTCTAGTTCAAGAATAAGTGAAGGTCCTTTGAGTTTGTTCTCTTCATTGTTGAGTTTTCCGGCGTCGGTTGTTGAAAAGATGCCTTCAGGTTTGAGCTTTTTGGATGCAGTTTTTATAAGACGTTTTGCAGAAAGGCCCTCCACTGTTGTTGACACACGCTTATCTTTTGCAGCCGTTCCGGATTGCAATGCAAGTTGCATTTGATCAATAATTTCTATCCCGGCGTCCGCAATGCGCCCATAATCTTCTTTTCTCAACATGGATAAGAATCGATTTGGCTCAGCGGCTGCGAGAGCAATCTTCTCTAACTTTACTCCACGGGGCTCTTAAAAAGTGAAAAATTGTTTTATTATTTTCATTTGTTTGCTTATTGAAGATAAATAAAATAAGTAACTTTAATAATAACTAAGCTTACCAATGATTTTCATGAGTTCATAAGCCGATGCGTGGGTGGCAATATAAAAAAGCCTATCTCCACCATTGACACCCATCGAGGGATGCTTATCTTTGAGTTGTAGACTACAGGAAGGACTTTTTAAAGGGTATTTGGAACTGCTTTTGATGTGCACTGCAACTTTTTCATTCTCCAATAGCAATTGAATCAACAATCGACGACAAAAACTTGACATGGAGTGAAGGAATACGGCTTCTGTAATTATTATTAATAAAAAAAAATGAAAAAATCATTCATCAAAAATTGATTAGGTTGTATAAGTAAAATTATGATGATTAAAAGTATGATTAAATAAAAACTTACTATGCGGAGTGTTTTTTTGAGACAAGATAATTTCCCTTAGACAAGATGCAATAATCTTTTGATTGTCGGGATGAGACCAGCAGCATTTTGAGAGAAAACTAATCAACACACTTTCCATCTCGTACATTGCACTCCCAAAAAACAGTGATTTAAGGCCACCAGGCAAAGAGCTCAGTAAATTAAGAATCGGAAGCCAAAATCCAGAGCCAGAGGTTCCAAACCAAGTCTTTAAATCCGAAATAGAACAAAGTTCCCCGTAAAATGATAGGATTGAGATGAAGAATTCTGGAGAAACGACTGGAGTCTCTGAAGGTACAGTGGGATTGACCCATTTTGAAGTATAATGACTCCATAAATCCATGATAGCTCCGTTTAACATGATGAGAAATTGGGAGTTTTGAAGAAGTCTCGAAGCCATGGGAGATGCCGCAGCTCGGCCAAGGGTCATTAGTTTATTCAAGTTGAGAGTGGATTTGATGTTTGACAATTCATCCAGTGTCAATCGGTCCCAGACGCAGTCTTCTTCGTACCATTGATAAATTTGGTTTTCGATTGGGCTGTTGTTATTTTCTATTTATTTTCAATAATAAAAAAAAAATGATTTTTGCTATTGAGAATATTGAGACAAACAGATAAAATATAGATTTTTAAAACGTTTTTTTACCTATCCAATCCATTGGTTTAATAATTTGCATTCGACTCATAAGATAGATGAAAAGCCAGGGCTTGGAGTAACAAATTGCACAAATTACGTGATCTAAAGCAATTTTCAGTTCTGATTTGCCATTAAGTTTCAATGACCATTTGTACAGTTTCCTAAAATGACAATTAAAAAAAAAAACATTAGTTTTTATTTATTTTCCAAACTAAAAATTTTATACCAAAGAAGTCTTGGAGTGCAAATATCACTCAAATCAGTCTTTCCTGCAGAAGTAAGTTGCCAAATGGAGGCTGCAATTGCTTGAAAATATTCAGGGGCTGCAATTGAAACGTTTTCTTTAGGGCTGTCGGCGCACGACTCTAGCCAATCCACCATCGTCATTAGATTCTTTAGTCCCCATGACATGTCACAGCATAGCTTAAACAATAGCTCAACAACTGTGTTTAGCTGAGAAAGACCCCCAGCGATGCCTGGATTTGTTGCAACCATACCTTTATAAAAAAATCATTACTCCAGTAAGTAGATAATAAACATTAGTAATTTATCTACCAACCATGAGTAAATCCCATTTGAACAGGGCCTAATAAAGCTTCCATCAACTGCTTGCTGACATCATAGCAAAGATTTCCAAAATGAAAAAGAACTGAGGCTACATGCGGTAAATAAATGTCTTGCGCTTTCCCATTCGACACTGGCGCAATTAACATCGAATAACAGGACTCTAACACGTCTGGAATTTTCACAGCTGTTTCAATAATGCGTCGAGTTAGTTCCCCACTTCCGTCCTTGGCCACAGTTATAGCTCGATCCAAAATGTACAACCAATGAGCAGAAGATTCAAAACTTTTAACATTTTCTACGGCGCTGAGTCCCTGAAGTGCCGCTTCACTGAATGTGGTCGAGCCCAATAATCGAATTTGAGAGAGGCCCAAGTTGGAAGAGTCTTTTGGTTTGAATAGCCTAAGAAGCACCGTTTTGGCAACTTCTGGTTGATTTAGTTGAATTATTATGTTTGACATTCCGCTGCATTGAACGGGTGGGCCCATTGGAAGCGTCATGTGGCTATTGTCTCGAGATACTTCAATCATAATTGCAGATGGACATGCTGAAAATATAAATCGTGAATCAACATTGTTAATATTGAATCAATGTTAACTTTTAAGAAAAATAAATTGTAATGCACTAACTTGATAAGGACGTCATATGTGGGATGACATGAACTTCTTTAAGTAGTACGGCACAAGGCAGCGTTATCACAAGTTCGAGATATGTCTCTTCAGGGAAGAAATGATAAGTATAAACAGGAGTCCGAGCTCTGCGATGGGGCGGCGTTGACTGAAGCAGAACATCAGAAGGATGAGCGGAAAAATTTGTAGAAGTGATTATTCCCAGTGGAGCCACGTTAATTTGGCCTTCTTGAAGTTCAATGGGCTCATTATTAAGTTTCTTGGAGCCAAACATTGCATTGGGTTCCGTTCGCCCAATATACTGTGTTAAAATTGAGACGAAAGTGGGACAAGATGAAAAGAAACGACGAGAGCTGACGACAAATTTGTCACAAATGGCCTCTACACATTTTAGTTGTGTAAATTGAGCCAAATGTTCCTCTTTACTAATAACTTTAAGAACCATAAGAACAAACGTTTCAGAGACGATAAATGGACAGCAAAAGTCATCGTATGCGGTCTCTGGATGGATAAATTATAATGAATTATTTTGACAAGTTGAAAGTTTTTTTTTTTGAAAACTTACTTGATAAAAATCTAAAAATAGGTTCAATTAACCATTTGGATTGACTCGCACTTCCTTGTATTTTGCAAAAGAGATGGATCACAGCATCCACCACAGTTGTAGGAACTGAAGTTTCCATAATAGAAAAGGCAGTTTGCAAATCACCACTCACGAGGACGTTTATGTTATTGGGGTTTGCAAGAACTGACATTATTCGCATCATTGTCGAGTCCATTTGTAAAACTAAAATTAAAAATTACATATGCATTACATATTGTCATAATTAAATCAGCCAATTATTACCAATATCAGCAATTGTTTGTGGGGTAGTTTGTCCGCATTTTGCAACGTAATGAACTAACGCAGCTTCGTATTCAGAAAGTTGGAATGATTTCGACATTTGGGCCAAAAATTCTTGAACTGTTTTCTCACTCTGTAATAATATAACAAAAAAGTGAACAATGTTTGTTTAGATTTCTAAAATTTTAAAAATGTGTGTCATACCGTAGTAGTAGATTTATAGGGAAGCCTAACAAAACTCGACATGAAGGAAATCAATCGAAACATAACATGATCAAAAGTCTGAGGTTTTGGAGGTCGATTTTCACCATTTCCTCCAGTTGTCGAAGAACAAGTAGAGTGAATTGATTTCATCTCTGCCCCTGGTTTCACATGTAACTTGTTCGGACAGAAAATGTATTGGTGAAGAATTTGCGCCAGGGTTTGCATTAGACTGATTACTGTTGCAGGATTTACGTAGGAAAGATCGGGACATGTCAATCGATCTAAAAATTTGTTGAACGCATCGATTGGGAAGTCCAAGGATATAAATGAGCCGGAAAGAAAGACTCCTAGGACTCGAAGAAGAATTTCTTTCAGGCAAGAAGTCCAAGGAGAATTCTCAGAATTTTCTCGTAGTCGGAGGAGAAAGTTGTAAAAGTGTTGACAAACTGTAGGACCCGCCGAGACTAGTGCGTTTTTCTGTAGATTCATTCCAGAGCCCGAAATAAACTGAAAAAGACGACAATACGAAGTTACGATTACGAAGTTAATTTTTATATACAAAAAAAAAGGTTTTACAAAAAATACCTTTAAAATCATCTCGGGGAAGCATTTATCACTCATTATATAAAGCCACATTCCATCCGAGTTTGGCAACCTCTGATTAGACACGATGAACAAAGTTTGAAATGCGAGGCCCCACTCTTGCACTCCAATTCCAGAGTTTCTTTAAATAAACGATAAATTACTATAATCTATACAAAATAAACGAAATATAACCACTAAAGTAGTGGCACTACTTACTTTGTAAATGCCATCATGAGTGAAGTGACTGAGGCAGGAGAGAGAGGAACGGAAGGCCGGAGGTCTTGACTTTCTCCAACTCCACCAAGTTCCAAATTAATACTGATCCATAGCTGGAGAACTTTTTCGATGCTACAAAAGAAAAAAAAATAGTATTCAATAATAAACATTTTTTGAAGTCATTTTGTGTACCTGACAGAACAATTTTCTGAAGCCATCATTTGAAACATTTTCTCAAAAACCTCAGTAAGCAAATCAGGGGACTGAGTTTGACAAGTGGGTAGCTGTTCAGATGCTTCATTTTTACGAGCATTGGGTAAAGATGCATTTAATATTTCGCTAGGAACTTTAATTGACGATTTGAGAGATTGATTCAACACTTCCGAGTCGACAACCGCCATCATTCTTAGCTTAATTTCCGTGTTGCTTTCAACTCCAACTTCTAGTCTTGCATCCAATGCAGTTGAGACAGATGTGGCACATGGAGGAAGCTTTTTTGAAGCTGTAGGATTCACAGATTTTTTAATTGATGACGTCGCTGCAGTAGGAGGTAGAATTGTTGCTATCGGTTTTCCTGCTTTTGAGGTCATGACAAAATGATCGCCGAGTCCGTCCAGTTCTGAATCGTCAGAATCTCCGGACAAGGAACAAACGTCCATTGGAACAGAAGGAGGGACCATGGACAATGGACCACCAGCTACGATTGCTGTAAAACAAAAAAAAATACAAAAAATTTTTAATTAGATTACGTTCTTCAAATTTTAAACAATTTGAATTTAAAATTTACCGTCTACACCATCATCATTCATTTCATCCACCGAATCAATATGTTTCAAATCCGGATGTAGAACTTCATCCGACATCACCTCCTCAGTATACGGTTCTATCTGAATTTCGTCCTCATTATAAGACCCGATTTGAATCTCATCCTCATTGTAGGATTCATTCTGAATTTCGTCTTCATTCTGAATCTCATCTTCATTTTGAATCTCTTCTTCATTATCGAGTTGAATCTCATCTGCATTATAAGATGGGTTAAAATCAGCCTCCTCTTCAATCTTGGCCCCAGAATTTGAATCATCCTTTCCGGACGGAAACAATTTCTCTCCTTCCAATATGTCTTGAATAAGGCACATTACTGAAATATTTAAGACAAAATTTAAGCCACCTCAAATATTTAAACGAAAAAAAGAATAAAAATAAAATATTACCGGCATGTGAAACCCATGAAGAAGACCAATTTTTTTGGCGAATAAAATCTGAGCCTGTTGCTGTCAATATGAGAGATATTAGTCCCTCAGCACTAAAAATAGAGCTCATGGGTATCGCAGGTCTGCAAGCTGTGGCAATTCGCGCAAGAGCTTTGCAACTAACGAGGAAAATGTCTGAGTGACAAGTTGAGTCCATTCGAAGAAGTAAAAGAGCTAGATTTTTGGCTACTTGAAGACATAGCTTTGGATCAAGGCTCAAGTTAATCTCAACGTCAGTGGAACCATCTTCTTTTCCTTCTTTTTGACTGGCTCCGCTTCGTTTAAGGAGCATTTCCGAGCGTCGCATTTGAAGGAGATCTTTAAAATGTTTGGAGGATTGGATTTTGAGATTTTTCCCAATAATACCTTGTTTCACTTTTATGACTTCGATTTTGTTTCCTAATGCAGAGAGTTGAGAGCCGAGACCCATTGGATGCTATTTTTTTTTCAAAAACATACAATTATGAAAACTATCAAACAAAATTAATCCAATTCTTTAGTCGACTATACCTGACTAAGTCCAGTGGCAACATTATCCAGCTCTTCAAGTTTTTGCTTGGTGGCTAGCATCTTTTTTTGAATTCTTCGACGATAGTTGTTGTACTCTTGAGGTTTGTTGACTCCCCCAAGTTTTCTATATAATGCACTTTCCCCTTGAATAAAATCCCAGCGTGAGGAAACACAGGACGCAACTTTTTTGGCCGGATTATTTGTATTTCTTCCATCGATCACAAGGGTGCAATTAATTCCATCAAGACAAAGACAAAGATACATTACTACCCAGCCAATTAAATTCATATCCAGTTTGGAGCTAAGAAATCCTTTAGCAGCTTCAACAGGAGCAAGAATTTCAACCAAAAGTTCAAGTGCACTCTCAAGCACGTTCGAATTTTGCCAAGAAATCAAAGATTTTTGTCCCAAGTAAACCAAGAGTATGAAAACTCTGTAAAAAAAGAAGAGGAAAAGTTGTTAAAATTGTAAAAAAAAATAATCATAAGTTAGTAATTTAAGTAAAATAGTTACCGATCTTGTGGAAAGAGTGAGGAAACTCCAGAAGCAAACAAATCTTTGAGACAAGATGCCAAGAATTTTCCCCACCAAGGTTGAAATCCACACACACGAAGCATGAGGACACAAGCAGACAATTGACACTGTCCATTTTCCAGGACGCAAGCATTTTTGAAAAGTTGCTCACAAACTTCTTGAGTCATCTGCGAGTACAGTGAATATGGAAGCTGCTGCAAAATGATAAAATGACATAGTTATTATAACTAAATTATATAACTTGTCATAAATAATTTTTAAAAAACATACACTTGATTTTAAAGGTTCTCGAAAGTTGGAAGCCAGAAAACTGATCCCTAAAATACTTTCAATCAAAAATTCCGAAATCAGATGGATTTTGTCAGTTGAAATCTCAGTAAGACTCTGGACAGCTTTCGCATTTGAAAATGAAAAAGGAGTGAGGGATTTTTGCAGCCGTTTTACAACGTTTTTAGCCACATTCAGTTGCTGCTGAAGTGTAATACATTCCTAAAAACGAAAAAAGAAAACATTTTTAAAAGTTATTTAATAATCAGAATTCTCTGATTGATTCATTTTTTTCTCTTGCATACCTGATATGCAGATAAAATAATTTGATCTGTACTATTGTTAAGACCAAGCTTATTCCTCTCCTTTCCTTTTGGTAGATAATAAGAAATGTGATCAATAGAAGTTAGTTCCGGTTGCAACAGAGGCTCAAGTAGGCGTCGTAATTTGGCACAAGCAAGTTGATAGCGACATGCAATGTCCTCTACGAGATAAGAAAGCACTGACAAGTGAGTTTGAATGTTGAGGGGGCTAAGAACGGGAAGTTCTGAAGATAGGCTTAGTCCTGATGGAATATCCGTTGGGAGAACTGTTGTATGGCCATAAAAAAGTCCTAAAGGAATTCTACATTTCGTTGTTCCCATTCCGTATCGTCCAATCACAGTTATCTAATTTAAAAATATAATATTTTGCAATTCAATAAAGAGTAATATTTTTAAAATTATTATAAAATCCCATTTCAGCTCCTACCTTTAAATATCGACAAACAGCAGGGGGCTGAAGATCACTCACAACCAATGTTCTAATTCCAATATCTGACGCCACAACAAGTCTCTGTCCATCAGTATCTTCCCTTTGCAGCCAGATATCAATACTTAAACTGACCAGGTCCGTACAGGATGGAATAATCATATCTGTTAGTAGCACAGGGGCTCCAAAATCCAAAACTACAAATCTTCTAGCACCAGAATGCATCTTGTCTATCACAATAGCCTGTTGGGGAGGGACATACATCATTTGCTGCCAGGGTGAAAGCAACAATCGCAGTCCGTCGTTTTCTGGACAAGATGAAGCTGAAGGTTTCTCATTTTCTTTGGTAGTAGGAGTTGTAGCAGGTTGTGTTGCAGCTAAACTGGTGGTAATTAGATGTGGGGGGGCCAAAATCGCAGTTTTAGGCCCAGCTGTCTGAGTAACATGTGGCATTACAAAGGAAGGGTCGGACGAGGAAGACGGATTAAATAAATAACCACCGGTTCCGCTGGTAGAACCATTATTGGCTGCATTTTGACAAAGCATTGTGACAATATTTCCGTAATGTGAAGCTTCAGATACGGCGGTGAGAAATTGGGCGCCCGCATTAGTGCTGCTGTATGGGTACGGAACCATTTTGAATGAGTTGGATTCCATAAACTTTAGGTCGTGGATCATGTCTAGCATAGCATCTGGTCCGTCCATTTTCAGAGCTTTTTGAAGCATCATCATATGTTCCATTTTGTCAGGTTCAGATTTCTTTGAACCTTCTCCCGTTTGAAGGTTTGTGAAGGGCTCGTACGGCTGTGGGAGTGGGACTGTGGAAAATGAAGTTGAAGTGATTCCTACAAATAAAAATAAATTTATAAATAAGTTTTGAAAATTATCATTTTTTGAAAAAAAAACTCTTTAATGAGTTGGTTTGCTAACCCAAATCAATTTTCTCGATGCGAGTCCCATCGCTGTGAGCATGACAAGTAAAATGCAGAGGCTCTACTTCCAGTAGTCCTTGAATTTGTTGTTTTGGAGAAAGTGAGCCAAGTTTCCCAAATTTCATATTCAAAGGATTTCCAATTAATAAATCTCGAAAGTCTACATCTTTTAGGCCCCAGAGATGAAAAGATCCCGAACCCACAGCGTTCATGAGTTGGTCCCCACCATATAGTCCCGCGTAAGTTAGTGGGTGGCTATAGGATTTTGTCACAGGCGGAATTTCTAGCTCAAAAAGTTCGGGATCAAATGGTGTCCCATATAAGCCAAATCTGTTTAGAATAAAATATGCACAAATTTAGCTAAAATATTAGCTTATGAATTTAATTAATAGTCGAGTAGTGTATTTTTATATCTAAACCCTCATTTAAATTATTATTTAAAAAAAAATGACTTGCCTCGTCCTTAGTAAAGAGTGCAATGGGTCAGTTCTAGTTTTAAGTTCGCTAGTAACATCCTTCAAAATATTTAGCAAATGCTCGCTAACTAGACCCAAATTTTCTCCCCGAACTCGATTCAACAACAGGAAATACCACTGCAAAGCTCCACCACTTGTACATGAAACTATGTAATGCAGCAAGCTCAATAACACATTTAATAAACTTTGAGAAAAATTCAGCTGAATTTCCGAAAAGTAACCTTCTGACGCTCTGTAAGAAAAAAAACAATTATTGAAAAATCATTTTTAAAAAATTAAAAAAAAAACTTTTTATAGTCTAATCCTAAGTGGAGTTTCACTTACTCTATGCAAAGCACTAGTAATTTGGCGACTTTGTGGGCAGTGGAGCGATCCGCCGTTAGAATTCCTTGCATTACAACTGCTTCCAGTTTAGCATCGACGCATTTAATAAACTTGAGCTGACCATCTCGTGACCCAGGGCCACAAAGATTTACTGCCGCGCTCCAAATCAAAAGATCAAGAGCTGTAGATTGGGCAGAAAAATTTTCTCGGTTACCCATCTCCTCGTTTTCAAGCACAGCCACGCGAAGCAATGATTGGAATACAGATTGGGATGTTAACAAAGCCTTTCTCTCGAAACTGTTTCGAAAAATTAGCATTCATTATTAAAGTGTTTGGTAATTTAACCTAAAAGTATTATCAACTTACTCTTCATGTGGCAACTGACTAGCCTTCACTTGTCGAATAGTTATTGAAATCTCATTTAGCCAGTCACATCCAACATAGTCTTTTTGTTTATCTTCTCCATTGGAAGCAGCAAGTTCATCCGCCGCCTGAAAAGACGCAGGGCCTATGACTAACGATCCTTTATGAGTAGCTGTTGTCAGAGGGTTAGGTTGAGGACCAATTATGGGATAGTATGCGGTTGCCCCAGGAGAGGTTGTGGCGTAAAAATTTGGCATAAACTCTACGCTCATTTCATTAATTCCCCATGGAGGTCCACCGACCGGTTGCTTAATGTTGGTCTTAATCCCTTGAAATCCTTTTAAGTTTTTTGACGAGATTTGTTGTTTCTGCCACGTTTTATTACCGGAACTGTTGGATGGGACTACAGAACGTGGTGGCGGTTGGGATTCTTCTGAGGATGTTTCCTCTGATTTGTCCAAATTTTTTGCGCAAATGTGCAAATAAAAACTGCGGCCTTTGCGAAGGATAAGGGAAGGAGATGTAAGGACCACGGTTCCCCCAGTAGCAGAAAGATCAATATGCGAGCTCAGATCAAGAGGCCCTGTTACTATTTCTGCATTTATTAAGCACAGGAACTCGTTGACCTTGTTTTTACTATTTTTCTCAGCCCCAACTTCGGTTTCAGATTCCAAAGTTTTATTGGTAACTGCTCGATAGAGCGTCACTTCAATTGAGGGGAGATATCCGGCAACGCAGCCAGCTTGTAGCAAGAATTTCAGATCAATGTGCCCTACACGGGTTGATTTTGGGAGAGTTATTTCGAAAACGTGTTCTTTCTTTGAGACTCTGCAAAAATGCGAATAAAATAATTTAAATGAAATTGTGGTGTATTCAAAATTCGGTCTTTTAAACTAAAAAGAACTCACGAATTCCTTTGAAGCCTCCAAGTCAATGTGTTTCCGCTCAGCTCATTTTCATTATGCTGGAGGTGTTGAGGATGTTTTCGGTCTTTTTGCGCTTGAATCACCTTTTGCCAACAAGAGGGAACATTAACGCTAAATGATGGTTTCACATTTTCAAAATGCGTTAGTTCTTTGAGGATCTTAAGGGAATCAGAAGTCAGAGGTTGATTCGCGAGGAGAGACATACAATCAGCAGAAATCCCTTCGGATTTGGAATTCTGATTACTGGAAGGAATTGGGGCTGATGTTGCGCTTGTTGTTTCCTCTTCTTCTAATACGTCTAGTTCAGGTGGATTTAATGACACTGGATAAAATTCAAGAGAACCACTAGACGTTCCACAGCACAATCGTTCCATACCTTAAAATTAAAGTAAGTAAATATCAAAAAACAACATTCTTAAATGAGGATTCCTCACAGCATACATCAATATCTCAACATTAAATTGATTATAAAACTTACTTGAAATGTAAGACAATGACGTTATTTTCCTGCCTTTTACTCCTTTTATCACATGCGTCACACTCAAATCAGGCATCTTCCAGAGCCAAACATCTCCATTTAAGAGAGATGTTGCAAGAGAAGATTCATCTCCTTCTGATGGAATAAAAGCCACTGCCACCGGCAGATTACCACTTTTCTCAATTTTAACGATTTTTACATGTTCTGGTGATAGCTGAACGACGTTATCAACAAGTATTACATTGTAGCAAAGTAGGGCTCCAGCTGGCTTTGGGTGTTTTTTAGTGCTTGGTCCTGAGACTTCAAGTAGTATCAACAATTGGGTCCCATCCGCCGTTGGAATAAGCTGTTTAATCATGCTACATCCTTCTAATTCTTCAGGAAGCCGAGGTTGTTGAACTAAAGATACTTTTTGACCTTCATTAGAACCAGCTGCTGACTTTGTTGGTTGAGATTCTTCATTTTTCTTAGGCGTACTACTGATAAGTGGAGCCTTTTTCTTTGGTTGAATAAATGTAGTGCCTGGTGGAGCTGTTAGACCGACACCACTTGACGCAGGAGGAATCTCAATGTAAGTTGCTGCCATTGAGCTTCCCCCTGACATATTCATATCTGAAAAGATGCTCACAGAGTCCGACAGTAGATCAGATTCGGTAATGTAAGAAGTAATGGAGGGATCTTCAAGATCTTCCTCTTCAAAGTTGTTTAAGTTTTGGTTTTCTTTGTATGTCCCTGTAACAAATTGATAGACATGTTGAAGTACCAGTGTTCCGAAAAAAAGTTTCAAAAAAAATTACAGTCCTTACCTGTATTTCCTTGAGTACTTGGAAAAATAGATTCTGATGGGGGCTGTACCACGATGGTCGACTGACTGAGACCATAAACGGCGACGAAGGCAGAGATTTTGCTATAATTAGATTTTTCTCTAAATAAATTCCCTCCAACAACAATAGACGGGGGTGTGTTTGATCCGATTTGATTAGTAGGATTTTCAATAACAGCCACGGAAGAAATATATAAGTTGTCCATTGTATTTACGTTATTCTCCAAAGCTTCTAAACAAACAATAATAAAACTCGATAAACTAAATTGTTATTTTTAATCATCCTGTTGGTAAATTTTATGCAAAAAAAAATCAAACCTTTAATCATCTTTCCAACTTCTGATAACGTTTCGGATGTTTCTATTATCCAAGAATCTTTAGGTTTGTGTTCTACGTCACAGTAACTTGAATTTGGAATGGGATCAAAATCAATCAGTTCTTTTGGGGTGACTTCAAACTGTACGGCTTCCTTTGCCTGCTTAGTGACTTCCCAAACGACGACAGTCCCTCTGGTATATCCTACCACAGCGATGGGAGTAGCAAAAGAAGATGAACGTCCAAGAAATGGAGACCCAAGAAGTGCATTTTTGATGTTGAATGCAGGGGTCGTAGCATAAGTTAGACTGAGCGGCACGTTGTGAGTGTGTTCCCCTCTAACGAATGGACAACTTGGGGAATGACGTTCGTGTTCAGACCTGAAGAAAAAGTTGAAAGATTTTACAAAAAAGTTTACAACACAGACTGTGCTTTTTTAACACAAAACAAGAAAAAATACCAGGGCTCATCTGTTGGCTCCCAACTAACGAGGCAAACATTACAAGCAAAACAAAGAGCTCGATCGTCCCCTCCAACAGTTGGATTATGAAAAAACCCTGCTTGGGCCATTTTTTCTGGAAATGCCCATTTGTAGTCGTTGTGTGGCCAGCTAGAAAACGTCTTAAGCCTCGCATCTTCGCTAAACATTGAATTTTTATCCGGTGGTAGATGATCCCATCCAGTGGTAGAGAAATGAAGATTATTCAGTCGATCGAGAACAGAAGCAGCAACAGAAATTTGAGGGATGCATTGATGCTTCTTCCATAACTCGGCCACAGTGGCTTGTGCAAAACTTTTTATTTCGGCGTATGCCATTTCTAGTTTTACTGTTGTCCACTGTTTACAAAAAACGCATAATTAATTGTATATTAAAAACATAATTTTATTCTCCATTAAGTGTACTCACCTTTTCCTTTTTAACGCATGACAAGGGAGAAGAGGCTTCGCTTTCCTTGCTAATTAGCGATTTGAGCTGTTGCTGAACTTTAGCAACACTTGGTTCAACGCTATCCAGTTCTGGCAAGGAATGACATAAGCTTTCCACCTACACAAAATGAAATTATTAGTAAAATTCTTATAATAATAACAATATTATTAATATACCTCTGATTTGCTGAGTTCAATCTGGACAATTTCCGAAATGGACCTAGTCTTTGTTTGAAGAATAGATCCCAGAAGAAGAATCCCATTATACTCAGATCTTATGCCCACGCGATTGTCTTGGATTACAATCAACTTGTCTTCTCCCCCAAGGGTAAAATCCCAAGGCCCATCCATATCAATTGCAGAGGAATGGACGGGTGACGTTTTTTCTGCAGCAATGGAACAAAGTTAATTATTGCACTATGTTTTTTTTTTAAATACCAAATACCGGTACTTGATAAATTGACTTACGAGTTGTTGTAGTATAGACAATATCCCGAAGTGTAGGATCAACAACGAAAAACCGTCCATCTTCCGTCCCCACAAGGATGACATTGAGACGTTCGTGGTAGGCTATGCTAATGATGGAGCACCCTTTGGCGAGCTCCACGCCTCGACCCTCCGCCTCCAACTCTTCCATTTACTTTTAAAATTTTACGACGATTTTGCAAAATCCGAAACGATTCATCGGATCTAATTCAATCAATCAACAATTAGATCAAATCGACTACTGCCGATCAACAATAGAAAGACTATTGTAACAAACCTTTGCCTTTATTTAGGCTTACTCCATTAAATTAACGAATTGTAATGATATACAGTTTAATTAGCTAACCGCCAAACAAATTAGTTGAATAATTGTTGAAATTGAGTGAAACTTTGACTATTGTTGAGTGAAAGAATGAAAAAATTATTTTTTGCTCTGCTCTTGCTCAAATACGAACCCGAAATGATCGAAATGTTTAACGTTCCCGCTCCGGCCCAAAACTTAAAACTTTTCAAAATTGCATTTAAAAGTTTCAGGACTTTATGTAATTTTTGATTGTTGTTTGCAATCATTTATGTCTGCATGTTGTCCATCTGTCTGCAATGCATGTCATAGTCTAGCTTCAAATCATGATAAAATTGGGATCAATGACAAAGTGACGCCGGAAACAACGATTATGGGCATATATGCATTGAGCATTTTCGAGCATTCAAAAGTTGATGAAAATGGCAATTTGAATTAACTAATAAATTAAGATGAGTCGGATTGTTAAGATGTCTTTCATTGTTGGATTATGCATTGTGAGAAAGTTAGTGGGGGCTGCTGCATCACCTGCTTACCTTTGGCCGATTGTTGTACCTGCTGCAGTTTAGTCCCTATTAGTTAGTAGCTCTCAGAGTGTCGGCCGATGAAGATCACAAACTTGTTTTGAAATGTGACCGAGTTTCCCATTGACTCACTTACGGAACTCGACGCTAAATAAACTACGCTCTGTCTTTGTCTCAAGTCCCCGGAGTCAGCTTTCTCAAAAGGTGTCAAATCGCTAATAGCTTATAATAAATCAAGTGATTGTTAAGTGGGTTACTCAAGTGGTCAAGATCAAGAGTCTTGACGCATAATATGAAATAACAATCCAAAATTTCTGGATTATTCAGAGTCTCATCAGGTAAATATTTGGTTTATTGCATAAACTTTTTAGCTGGAATAATTCCAGGTCATTTTTTGAAAACGCAAAAGAAGGGTTTGTTTGTTGGTTGGTCATCAGGCCTCCCCTTTTTAGCATCTAATGTAAGGTTGAATTCCCATCAATTGGCACAAATAATTACTTTTACTTGGACTACTTCTCCCTTCCGGCCTTGATTCAAGAGCTAAGAAACAAATAAAGAACGTGAGCCATGGACTTTTTATCTCAAATGTCTCAAATTCCCAGCTAGAAAACAAAAGGGAGTCCCTTAAGATAAGAGGCCGTGGTGTATTGTGTATTCGCACGTCATAAATATTATATTACAATATGGAATTTGTTTACAAGCTCAACAACACTGGCAAGTTAAATTGGTCAAGCTAACATCCGGATCCTATATAATTTTAATGCAATCAGAGCAGGATGCGTTTTTGGAAAATGCACAAGTTATTAAAGCTAGCAATAAAAAAGGTTGATGTCGTATCCCAAATTTTTAACAATTTCTAAACTTTATTTGTCCAAATAGTTAAAGTTTTCCACTGACTAATTTAATGTGACAGTGAGTAATGAAATGGCTACAAATTCACGTTTTCTTACAAATAGTTTTGGTCATCGCAACTGCACTTTCATAAAAGATCTGCTCGAGTAAAATTTGATTTGGTCAAGAGAAAGCTATGATTTTTTAAGACTATCAAAATAAACTAAATCTCACTCTGACAAGTTAAATTTACTCTATTTAAAGTATCAATTAGGTTTGCGTATATAGGTCCTTGGAATAGCTTATAAACTAAGATTGTTACACATTTACATTTTGCCACGCCCAAGCAGAATAAAAGCTTGGCAGTGGCATGTGCAATTTGCAAATATTTTTTGTCAGCTTGCAGGAAGCCAATTGAAAACAAAAATTTGGCTAATTTGCCAAATTGTACATAAATAGGTGCAATTTTTAAAAAGCACTAACAAAACAAGAAAATGTGAACATTGTTCATTCATTTAGATATATATGTTTTAAAATGCAAATCCATGGACTGGAAAGTGGAAAGACCAAGGTAGACAAGTTAATGCAGCAATTAAAAATGTGGATCATCATCCAATCTAAAAGCTAAAAGCTTACTTAGATTACAATTTTACATTCAGCCCTTTGGCCATGAGGCATTACATTTTTCTTCCTAATCCAACTTAAGCTACATTTAGTAAATAAAGTAGACTGGATCATTTTAAAAATGAGCTCAAAAAGAGTGAAAATTAAGATACCTTTTAAGGAATGTTATAAAATGAGGAAAATGAGACAACAATTTAAGTTTCTGTTTGGGTATAATTTGGAACTCTGGATAAAAGCAAGAGTGAATGAATTTGGGTCAGTAGGTAACCAACAATTCCAAGTCCTAATCTTAATCCCTTCAACAACAATGGCCAACAATGGAGCTGGGATTTACCCACAAAGTAGTCTGTACTGTACACAAATAGGAACAGTTGACATCTTGAAGGTGCATAACTTTTAAGCATTTGGATCCCTTAAAACTTGCGTAAGATCATTTTTAATATGAGATTTCACACTGCAGCCAGTTCCTCATTGGAATTATAATTTATGATCATAACTTGTGGTAATCTTCTAAAAATGGATGTTGCACAATTTGCAGTGCAATTTAAGCATCGCAAAATAATCTACACATATGTCATGTAGGAAATACTGCATTTAAATTTAAAATACCAACTTTTACCCAAGCACATAATTGGTGGCTTCTACATAATTGTGGGAAACTTTGTCAAAAAAGGTGAAAACTTTACAGAAATCTGTCATACTTTTTCATCCAAAAACTGTGACTGGCATTTTATTTAGAAAATGATTTCACATTATGAAAAAAATAAATAAATTGAATATGAAATTAAGTTTGCTTCTAGCTAAATTTTACGGAGGACAATTTATAATGATTAGTATTACAATTTGACTAATTTTGCAGGATGTTGAGATTTTTGGGAGCCACTCCTCAGAAGAAGACGAAGCAATTGTTGTTTGACTCTCTCCTCTTTGTTCTTCTAGTCAATATTTACAGCTCCAAAAATGCATCAGCTCTCTCTTCCTCCGGAACCACACCCACAAACCAAAACTACAATGTCACAACCAAAGGTACTTACATACATTTCTAAATAAAAACCTAAAAATATATTGTAAATAAAATATTGTATGAAATGACCACTCTTCATTGACCATGAATCTCCAAATTGCAATTTTAATAAAAAAAAGCATTGCTTTTTGGTGTTTTGTTTGCGGAGCTTTGGTCAAGATGCGATTCGGGGTCAACTTTAGTTAGGTAGAAGATGCATCACATGCAAAAAATAAAAGTTCTAATGAACAACAACGAGAGAAGATGATGACCTACATTTTTAGCGATATAGAATGCAATTCTTCGACATATAATAATTGCCATTAAAAAATACTAACTGTGCATTGCATCTTCATTTCTAAGATGGCAGCTCAATAATTTAACTGCATTCTATATTTTATTATTTTTAACCTTTTCCTTTGGCCCAACTTTATTTTTCACGACTTTAAATTATGTCGTTCTGACAGACAGCTTAAGTTTAATTCCAATAAACAGTAATTAGTCTGCCTTTGATTTGAATCTGTGTTTTATCAACAATAACTTTTTAGAGTTATACCAAGCAAAAATATGTTTATAAATTCTGTTAAATGGGGCACTTTGAAGCCATGTTGAGATTTGAGATGCATTGCATGTAGTCTTCTCATATTTGTTGCAAAAAACTCAGAAGTGCTCTACAATATTTCTAGCATTTACAAGTACAAGCATAATAATTAAAATTGTATCCAATTTAAAAATTATTATTAAATCAGTCCCCTTTTATTTCTTCAATTCCACGTTTTGTCAGCTCTTGAAGGCAGATAATTTAGAGTAAGTTTGTTAAGTAAACATATACTTGAGCGCTTCTGACCTGTTTTTTCTGTATTCAGCAAAAATGCCAAAATGGATTATGAAAACTTTATTTATGATATGACAATTACAGTATCCAATCCGCTGTCACGACTCAAGACTTGGGACTTTACTATCCTCATCATAAATATCATTATTATGTCATTTTCAAAATAGTTTGCTAAACCAACATTAACTCCGTTATCTTCTATTCTTCTATTTTTATGTAACCCAAATTGTGGTTAATTTAGTTAGCTTAAGTTGATCATTGTTGAATTTAAATTTAAAAGTTAAATTGTTACTTGCAGGTCGATGCCCAGACCCTAAAATGGACCATAAATTATGCACTCAGCCACAAATCGATCAGTGCGTAGATCACGATCAGTGCTCAGGTAAATTATCCAAATTACTGCATTAAACAATTTTATTATTACTGAACAATTAAAACTTGCAGGAGAATCTTTATGTTGTTCAACTGGATGCAGTCGAGTCTGTGTGCTACCATTAAACACAGGTAATTGTTTGTTACATAATTAGACAAAAAGTTAAATCCAATAGCTAATTTCGCATGTGGGCGAAACAATTTAAAATTAAAGTGCGAAGCTTATAATTAGATTTCACCTTCCAAATAATGCCATTGACTGAGAAAATTGTATTTGACAGACCCACGCAGTCAAAACTAAAACAATGCCAATATATACAACAAAATATACAACGTATATGTAATTGCGTAATATGTCATCAAATAGAACAAAACTTTGATTAGTCACTTGTTTATCCTGCTGCACAATTCTCATAGTTAAGTCTCATTATACCGATATGTGCATTACACAACACACTGCGTAACTAAATATAAACAAATTGTGCACAAATTATCTTTTGATATGAGATGATCCCTTCAAATAAATAGTTTCACAACAACCAAAATCTTCTCTAAAGTGTTATGAGCAGTTATTGGCAAAAATTATGAAGATGAGCCAATTATTAAAGCAACTTAAAGAGGGACACTGATATGTTGAATGCGTATGTACATAAATTGTTGCATATTTGCAGTCCATTCATCATTGAAGAATGGAACGTTTATTGTGGTGTTAGGTGGGACAATGGGCAGTTGAACAACAATGCACTGCATTATACTGTCATTGTTGATTTGGTTTTGACTCGCTTCATTATGTGCACATTCAATTCAACAAATAATTAAGTTGATTGAATGGACGCAACTTTACAACAAAATTTGTAAAATGGCTGAGAAAGTGTTTGATATAAAAAAATCAAATTGAATTTTATTTCAACATTTCTTCATACGGGCGAAAAATCTTGAATTATCTCATAGTTAACAATTAAAATTAGAAAAAAAAATATTTACAGTTGTGTCGTAAAAGTGCAACTTCATTGCATTGCGCTGCATAAAATATTTTTTCCATCATTTCCTTCAACAATAGTTCTGTTATTTTGACAAAATCTAAGAGGAAATACGAACCGTATATTTATAAAGCATGCATAAAATAATTTTGAAAAAGATAACAAACTTGACTGTACACCAATTCTTAACCACTTTCTGATGTTTTTAGCTTATAACTTTAAAGAGAGCAGTAAAAAGATAATGGTCTGGTTGAGTTTGTAATTATATCTCACTTCTTTTGTCCCTCAAAGCAATGCAAAAGCCCAAAACAATTCAAGAAAAACAAGAAAGTTGCTCTTGATGAAATGAATGAGATGCTTAAATAACTTAAATAAATGCACTTTTCGTAAATGGGGAAAAAAGGTGATGGAAAATTTAATGCAATGCGTAGTCTTTTAGGCAAATGATTTCTATTTCGTTTGATAAATGATTGAATAACTTTTTAAGCCAACAAAAGAACAATGAATTTAGGAAATGCAACTTTATCTAAGAGATGCCCTTTTAGACTTTTATTGTTTTTGGGCGGAAGTTGATGGAAATTGGAGATGACATCCAATGAAAATCGCAGTTGAAATATATTTGAAAGAAATTTTCCCTTTTGAAAATATGATTTAATGCGAGCAAAAGCAAAACAAATGTGCTTCATTTTTATGGGATCACGACTTTTGTCTGTCTGTCTGTCCAATATCTTTAGGTCTATTCAGTATTTCATTTGATAACCCAATATTTGCAGATACTAATAACCACCTAATTTCGTATTTATAACCACACCCACTGGAAATTTATTTAAAGTTTTGTCTGTGGGGCTATTTAAGACAGTTAAAAAAACATTTACCCCACACCATAATTTATTAGGTACGTTCATTACAATTATATAAAATAAAATTTATTGGGCAGTAAATTGTAAATGCTGCACGATTTAATTGTGCCATGAAGAAACTTTTTAAAAATAACTCTTATCAATATTTTTATATGCTGCATTCAATTTTATAATTTTTTCGTTGATCTTCTATTGAATTAAGTCACGAGCAGATTTCTAATCCACGCACAATGCAATTTAATAACCAATAATAAAATCAAATTTATTTTAGGCTCTGTCAATTTCAATTTTTGACAATGGCTGATAAAATTAAAACGGCAAAAGCTCAAGCTCATGAATCCTGTTATAAATTAAATTGTCATAATATTTTAGAAGAAGAAGGCGTTGTTGAAATTTTACAATATTTGAGGCAGTATTTTAGTATTTTAAAATTCACGGGCATGCTCTACTAATTGATGTGGCTCAGTAATTTCTTCACACCTTGCATAAAACAAAGCTCATGCCTTAATTTCTGCCTTGACATTGCCCAGAAAAAGATGAAATGTAAAGCGAAAAAAATGCAAAGTTAATTGCCCATGTAATCTAAAGCTTATTTTTTGCAGCTTGTGAAAACGTTCGAAGTTCTGCGGAACGAAGAGCGAGGGCCTTGGAGGCAAATGACGCAGCAGATGTCCAAGTCCCTGCCTGTGACCCAGTCACTGGACATTTTAAGGAGGTCCAATGTGGACCCAAAGGCTGCTTTTGCGTGGATGCACAAGGATTTGAGCTTCCTGGAACTAGAGCAAGATCTCTTCAATTTGTTAATTGCTCGAGTAAGTCTAGTTTTGTAAGAAGAATAGCATGGAATAATTTTTGGTATTATTAAATGATTGTAATTTTAAATCATTTATCTTAATCTAAAATTTCAGACCCAAATCCAAAATGCGATGGACCAATGTGTCGAATGCTCTGTCCGAGTGGATTCGAGCTCGATGAGGACGGCTGCGAAATCTGCGAATGCCGAAATGTATGCAAAGGCGTCAAGTGTCCTGGCTCTGAGGAGTGTGAGGTGGAAGAACTTCCTTGTAGTGCTTCACCTTGTCCCCCAACTCCACAGGTAATTATTTTGTCCATCATTTTTGTCCACCGGGGACAATCCATCAATGCTTAAAGTTATGCCATTTTACTCAATTCAGTGCAAAACCCCCCGATCATTGGACTCTCTTTGTCCCTTTGGAGCCCCATTAATGATCCCAGAGTCGGGTTCTGGGTCACCCTTTCTTTGTGGAACGGGTCCAGGTCAACCGACTTGTCCCGCGGCGTTCGAGTGCAATGTCCAAACCGGTAAATAAAACGTAAAGCTAATAAAATTCAGCTAGCTAAAATTCAATCACTTAAATTGCAGGGAACGATTACGGAGTTTGTTGCGCCTCAAATCGCAACTTCGAGAAACCAGGATCGTGTCCAGTTGTCGCTCAAACAGATTCTGAGACTTCCGAGTCATGTCCCTCTTCATGTAGAACTGACCTCGACTGCTCTGCTTCCGACAAATGCTGCTTTACCCAAGGATGTGGTAAACAATGCTCAGCACCTGCTAACTCTTCAGGTATAATGTAGCTTTAAGATAAAATTTGACATGCACACTATTATTTTATTTTTCTTTGCTTAAAATTTTCTAAAAATAAATTTTAGCCTGTCTGCAGCAGAAGCACGTAGCTGAACTTTTATCGGCCAAGGAATTGGACGGAAGAGGCTACATCCCAATTTGCGACGACGCCGGAAACTTTGTGCCAAAACAATGTTCGACCAATGGAAAAGTTTGTTGGTGTGTGGACCCTTCAGGAAAAAATTTCCCTGCTTCTCTTGGCCCTTCAGCTTCCGTAAATTGCTCTCTGACCCAAAAACGAGATCGTTCATCCTCTAGGTCAGACGACAGCTATACGTCAGATATTTCGACCGATTGTGACCGTGTCATCTGTCCTCCAACCGTCGTGTGTCCATACGGAATGGTGAAAGATAGAAATGGATGTCCCACTTGCGACTGTGTGACCAGTCCTTGTGACGGTTTTCCTTGCCCGTCAGAATCAAAGTGTAGCTTGGTCCAAAAAGAGGGGGCCCTCACTCCTGTTTGTTTGTCCAGCTCCTCAATTTTCGTTAACCCATGTCCCCTTGGGACACCGCTTACAGATATAGGAGACTCTACCAGGGTGGTGACCTGCTCACAATCTGCTGCCATATGCCCTTCGACCCATATTTGTGTTGTGGTGTCGCCGAATAGTGCAGGCCTTTGTTGTCCTAATAGACCAAGAATTGGTAAGCATTTCATGGACGTTATAATATATAATATTATCAAACTATTTGCTTGAATTTCTTGGTAAACAATAACATAGATACATTCAACATTAAATATTTTTAGAACCAACAAAAGAAGGAATGTGTCCATTTTTGGCAGCTAATTTATGCAGCAGCAACAGCACGGGTTTGGATATTAGTCATAAAAAATGCGGAACCGATGCCGATTGCGAAAACTCGATGAAATGCTGTGCTGCAGGAGACTGCACTATTTGCGCCGACCCTCTTCTGCAAACAGACCTCGTTAAAGATGCTCCCCCCAGCGCTACAAGTACAGTCATATAACATTAATATAGTATTTAACCTATCTTTAAAGCCGTGTTTAGCAGCGCGAAATTATGAACAATTGTTCCTTTGATGGTTCCATCTAGCGACAAAGTAGCTTTTTAGCTAATACTCGATTTAATTATGTTTCTAAATTAATTAGTGTGCCAATATTTACGAGATGCTGAAAATAAGCTGACTGGCATTTACTCAAACTTCCGTCTCGCAAAATCCAGCCCTAAATGTAAACTAAATGGAGAATTCCAAGAGGTCCAATGTGATTCCAGCAGTTGCTTCTGTGTGGATTTTTACGGAGCTGAAATCCCTGGAACTGAGTGAGATTCATAAATGCAAATCTAAAAGGTTTGTCCTAATATTTATATTTTATTTTTCTCAAGGATGGAAATATTAGGCCACAATTTAACAACCGAGTTTTGTGCTAAAGCACGGTTGCAGCCAAAATGTTTAGATCTAAACTGTCGACTTGCTTGCGATTATGGATATGAAATGCTGGATGGCTGCAAAATTTGCGAGTATGTTGAAGATACTTATAATATTTTGTAAAAAAACTTGTATTTTATAAAAGAATGCATGTTTTAAAAAATGTATAGATGCCGAAACCCGTGCATGTTCAAAGCGGAATGCAGACCCCAGGAAAAGTGCGAGTTAGTAGACATCGATTGTGTAGATGGACATTGCCCTCCGCTGCCTCTTTGTATTCCCGTCAACTCAGAGACTAAGTCAATTGCTTCTTTGGCATGTCCAAAAGGACAAGCTTTTGTCACAGAAGGCAATGAAACATTGGGCTGCAATCCAAGAGCAAGGTAATAAAATACTCAAGCGTCTTCAATATGTTGTTACAAAATTAATGTTTATTCTTTAAAAGGATGCTACAATGTCCTGATGATTACTTTTGCCATGATGTGGTCGATTCTGAAGCTGAATTTGGACTATGCTGTCCCATAATTGGTATTTATTTAAAATTGTATTTTTTTTAAGTTTCACAGAGTTTTCTTTAGACTATTTGTCTGTCCAAGAGCGATCTGAGACTCCAGCGAATAACGAGTTGGGTTCAATTACAACAAAACCAGGTCAATGTCCCTATCTTCTCCCACTTTCTGGGGGGAGCGGCTCTTGTGAAAGCGAATGTGAAACAGACGCTCATTGTCCTTCGGGGAAAAAGTGCTGCCTAAATTCATGCGGTGGAAGTCAATGCGTCGCACCCCTTCTTATGACAGGTACAAAAAGCTTAAAAAACATTTTAAACTGCTTGTTTTTAGTACTATCTACATAGATAAAAATCATTGATATATTTTATAGCATGCGAACACCAAAAAAAGATCCTGGAACATAAAGCACGTGAAAGTGGGACACCATCCCGTCGTATTTTCATTCCGCGCTGCGACGAAAGTGGAGCATACGAAACAGTACAGTATTTCGGACAACTTGGTTGGTGTGTCGATTCTGCAGGGGAAGAAATTCAAGGGACAAGAGTTTCCATACCCAACAGACCAAACTGCTCAAGTAATTTTTACAAAGTTTTAGCTTCCTCGAACTGATCTCAAAAAATGTCAACTTTATTTACTGATATGAATAATGGATAAATTTATTTTTAGAGCCTGCGGTTTGTCCTCAAACTAAATGTTCCCTTGATTGTGAATTCGGACTAAAGTTTGATCCAAGCGGGTGTCCAATTTGCGAGTGTCGTCCAAGCGGTTGTGATACTATTCGATGTGGTTCTGGAGAAGAATGCCGAATGGTACAACTGAGTTGCATCTCTGAGCCTTGCCCTCCTGTCCCTCTTTGTCTGTCACGTTTGGGCAATCCATGTCCCACTGGAGGGCCCCTGACTTTTGAGGAGAGTGGGGAACTTGTGACTTGTGGTCCTGGGGCTGGCTCTTGTCCTTCGTCACATAAATGTAATATCAGCCCCTTTGGGGAGTATGCTGTATGCTGTCCAAAACCAAGTAAGCCTGACATTATTTTGTGTTTTAAGTCTGCTCGTTATGCATATCTTTAGATGGCTTTTCAAGGAATGTGGCTATTACTTTTTTAAGCTAAATAGTTCTACAGGAATTGTTCTATCCTGACCCTTTTTTTGCAAATACTTTTCATTTGTTTTTCTCCTATACAGTTCAAAATTATTTTAGAACTTTTCTGTAATTTTTCGACTAGCCACACCATTTGAAAAGTTGCATCGTAGTTGTACTTTAATGTCGTTTTGTAAACGGGACAAATGTAAAAGTGTAAACTAAATTTCACAGAGGATGTCTGTTTGGAGCCCAAATCGCTGGGTGTGACTTGTTCCAAACCCACAAGCACAAAATGGGCCTTTAATACATCTGCAAACGAATGCCAACCTTTTCCTTTCTCTGGCTGTGGGGGCAACTCCAACTCATTCAATACAAAGGCCGAGTGTCTGTCCGTCTGTCCCGCACTCAGTCACTGCGAACGAATTCGAGAAAAGAATCATCAACTTGTGTCCATCTATCACCAAATGAGTTACATTCCAAAATGCAATCCAAGAAATGGGGCTTGGGAATCCATACAATGCTTCGAAGAAATTGGAATGTGTTGGTGTGTCAATGGCAAAGGAGAGCCAATAAAAGGAACAATGACCAATGGCGGAGTACCGAATTGTCAACGGCGGAGAGGTCGATTTTTGGCGTCGGCAGAATCTTCATTCCCTGAGCCAATGGGTACTTAATTTTAAATTTTGATAATATTATTTTTAATTAAATTATAATAGTTTCATTTTCCAAATATACATAGTTTGTGAGCCTGGAGTAACTGTTCACAAATGCAACAAAAGCACTTGCGAGCAAAAAGTATGTTTGGGCAATCCTAACGCCAGATGTGTGATCAATCCTTGTGGCGGCTGTGCTCCAAAATGGGTTACGGAGTCAGGGGAAGAAGTAAACTGCACCAAAAGCTTGGGTGTCTGTCATCGGGAAATGCATCAAATTATGAACTCTGAGGCTTGGAGAGTTCAGGGATTCTCTTCTTTTTCGATACCTGAAGAAAGTTCTGCGGAATCTAAAATTCCCCAGGATGATGAAGAAGTAGGAGACGAAATCCCAGGAATTTGGGGCCCGATAGAACCTTTTGGAAATGTTTTGAGCAAAATTTTCCATCCTTCAGAATTGAAAAAGTCTAAAACAAGGACAAAAGTGAGTCCAATCTACGCGGATTTGGGTGGCGGAAAAAAACGTGTTATGGGTATGATGTCCTCAAGTGTCACAATAATAAGTGATGAATCTTCTTCAGAAGAAATCTTACCCAAGAGCAGTAAAAGTCCAGTGAAGAGCATTGCAGATATTTTAGCAGATTTAATGACTAGTCAAAGCTCAAGAAGTTATTATTCGGACGATTTGATTGATCTCATGCCCTCAAGCAGTTCCCTATTACCAAGTTTCCCATTTTCTTCTGAAGAACAAGAGGCTTCTGGAATAAAACGAGTTTCCAGAGTTCGACGAGATTCTGAAATTCCGGATTCTCTTGCAATGGAATCTTCAATTGGTGGTTCAGATGAGGAAGGAAATCGCGAGTTTTTGGTTTCGATACTTCCGTCTCCGTCCCGTAAACCCGGCTCGTGTCCTTTTCCGTCCCAAACTGAATTGTTCAATTTGCTCCGCGGATCTTGTGTGGACGAGTGCAGTTATGATTCGGAATGCGGAGGGGATAAAAAATGTTGCGTGGCCAGCTGCGGACTCCGCTGCATTTCGCCACAAAGTCAAAATGAAGAAGGAAGGAGAGATAGTCACAGTGAAGAGTTTCAAACGATGCAGAGCGAGTTGTTAAACTCATGTAAGTATTTAAGTGGAAAAAAATCAGATAGGTTTATTAAAATTTCATAGACTGTGTTTATTAATATAATAAAAAAAGATGACGAGACAGAGCCTGGGACGATGGTGGTGTCTATCCCAGACTGTGACCCAGAGACTGGTGCTTATTCCCCTGCCCAAAGAAGGGGACCGTTGGAATTCTGCGTTGACGAGGCTGGACACCCCCTTCCAGAAACCTTAACCAGGGGAAAGGTCATTTGCTCTCAAAATGGTAAGAAAATTTTTTCTAAGTAGTTCAATTTCGTTTTAGTTCAGTTTCTCAGTTTGCCCCGTTTACAAAGTTTTTAATAACTTTGCAAGGGGTGTGGTCCGAGAGCTCAAAATTTCTACCAAAGCACATTCGAACATGCTTCTATGATTTCTGGATACAGTTTTGTAAAATATATTTCAGGCTCAAAACACTGTGGCACTAGACTTTTTGATTTGAAACTAATTCCAAATTTTATTAGCTTCTTTATAATTCCAAATGGTTGTTGAAATGAGTAGATAACTTTTAGGAAATTATCTATATAAATTCTGAGCTCACTGGGCACACCCCTTGAAAAGTTATCAAGAATTTGACAACCGGGGTGAATTGAGACTACATGTTTTTATATTCCCTTCATTGCAAATTGCAGCATTACAAAATTTACAAACAGAAATTAAATTTTTAATTTGCAGGGACACTTTTGCATCGGATGCCCGTCGGCCCCGTTTGTCCCCTCTCTAACCAAATTCCAATGATTTGCAAAGATTCTTGTCTTTACTCATCCTGTCCTCGTCACCCCTCGGCAGTCTGTGTCATGGACGTTTGTGACGGATGCAAACCATCTTATTTCATGTGAGTTGTAATAAGATTACCAATCATTTATTTTAAAAAATGGCAATACAAAATTTAAAAACATATAAATAGGCCAAGCGGAGAGCGCGTCCAATGTGAGGAAAAATGCCAGCAACCGATGGCAGAAGCTGGATTTTGCAGAGCCTCCATCCTTCGCTACACATTTAATTCCACAAGTGGAAAGTGCGAAGAGTTCATCTTTGGAGGATGTCAAGTAATTTGCGATTAAAAAATCAATTAATACCAAGCACTATTTCATTTCAAACGAATGCAATTAATTTATAGGGGAATGAAAACAATTTCGAGACGATGAGTCAATGCCAGGCCGAATGTGAAAAGACTGGTAAGCTTGTGATGAATATCAACAATAGCTACTTAACTATAAATTTTGCTCAAAATAATTTGCAGACCCAGATATTTGCAACCTCCCACAAAAGTCCGGACCCTGTCGTGCCTCAATGACTCGCTGGGCTTTTAATCCTTTGTCCCAAACTTGTGAAGAATTTGATTATGGCGGCTGTGGGGGAAACGCCAACAATTTCATGAGCAAGGAGCACTGCGAGTCTCGCTGTCCAGATCTTGTCCTCTGTCCTTCGATTACACCAGATGGACAACTCAACAGCTGCAGTCGAACAACAGCTTGTGCCAACGTGACATGTCCTGGACACCAACTTGATGATTTTATGTGTGCCGTTGATCCCTGCACATGCATCGCCACCCTCAAAGATTTTACTGGAGTTGAAGTTAACTGCAACGAGTTGGAACTTAAATTTTCACCAAAATCAAAATCAGATGACGAATCTGAAATAATTTCTGCAGATCCAAATTCAGAGCCAATAAGTTCCGGGGACAATTTGCTTCTTAAAGTTCTTCCTGGTCTTCTCCGCCCCAAACTGAGCAGATGCCAACTACTTTCAGAGCAAAATGGTGGCTTTTTCACCTGCGACTCTTCAGGCCAATTTGTCCCAAGACAATGTATCCGTTTAGCTGGAACAGAAGAACAATATTTCTGCGTAGACGAGGCTGGAAAGGATGTGGAAGGAACAACCAATAACAAAAATTGTGATTTTATTCCAGTGATTGGGGTCTCAGCTTCTCTTTCTTTCCCAGTAGGAGACGACGTCTCATCTGTTCAGATAGGGACAGAAATGCAGACATTTTTACGGTCATTGGGGGCAAATATTGAGAGAGAAGCGGTGGAAGTTGAAGTTCTTCCTGAGGCAACACGGACAAACTTTGTTCTAATTGGTCCCAACAAAATAGATGTCAGTTTTTGGTTGGAACAACTAGTAATTGGAAACGCCATTGGAGTCGAGGACAGCAAACGAAATTTTGTCCCTGCGGATTTTGCAAACTCCAAATTTAATTATAAGCGGCAAACCAAAGCAAAGCTTGAAACAGTCGAAATTAGACCTGAATCAGAAAACGAAATTCCAGTGGATGCCCAACGAACGAAACAAGTTGAAAATTTAGAAGTGATCCCTTCTGAGTCATTGTTTAATGCCGATGCCCAACAGTCGTTGTTGCTATTAATTGCAGCGATTAGCGCAGGTCTTGTTTTTCTCGGCCTCTTCCTCGCCCTTCAGAACAAAAAGGGAAGTGGATCTTGGCCCAAAAAACCTTTTGAAGCCCTCGCGTTTAGTTCCTCAGTTTATGAAATTGAGAAAAAGGCCCCGCTAAAAGAACGCCTCGCAACGTTCAAAGTTATCCCGTATTTTAACAATGGCGAAGGGGAAAGCAAAACTTAGTCATGCAATAAATTAGTTAACTATTTAGTATAATTAATTAGAGTATATATGTAAATGACAGATATTTACATAGATGAGCGTTCGACCTCTCCAAAAATTTTAATTTTTGCTCCCTAGATTAAATAGCAAGAAACTATTATTTGTAATTTCTCGCAGCTTTATATATATCGAACATATTTTGTATTATAAAGTGTTTGATGAGTCGGCAATTTTCTAAGGTGAGGCAAAAAAAGTGTTGAATAATTATTAATAATCTCTGCGTATCTCATCATGTTAACTTTATTTCTATTTTTGTACTGAGATTGTAATATAATTTGTTAATTTGTATCTGTTAAATAAAGTATGAGGCTGGTTATGAGTTCAACAGACAATTAATTTTTAGCAAATACTAGAGCTTAAAACATTTTTTTTTTGCACGGGATAATCCAGCAAGTCAAGGTCGGCTGCCGAATATAAATTTTCATTCAAGAGTTAAATTTGCAGCATATTAAACATTGAATTTTTTGTGGGAGAGGAAGTGGGGTCAGGATGCTGACGCTAAATAGCATCAAATATTGCTCTAGCTCAACAGGAATGATCTTGACTAGGACAAAGTGAAAATGGAGAAAACCTGTCCAGTTGCTCACATACAATATATTTATGTAACTAATCTGTAATACAGATTCTGTGTGGTCCTAAAGCAAAAACATGATGACAAAAAATAATAAAAAATAAATAATGCAGTTGAAACCAGAACTGATAAATGTTTTGATGGATTTGAGTTCAAATCTCAAGTGCATTCAGTTTACAAATATAATAAGGTAATATATAGTTTACAACAAAAATTGCAATGCGAATTTAAAATAATTATTTGGTCAATTTATTCTTAGCTATTGAAATAAAATAGTTGGCAAAAAGTTTTCGGCATATTATCGGAAACAACGACGAATCAAATCTCAGCTCGCCCCAAATATTAATCCCCCTGCTTCCTCTCGGGGGATGAGGCCTCAAACTTAAAACTTATCAATCTCTGAAAATGAAAATTTCTGTGATTCTAACCCGTTTCTGAAAATAGTGGCTAGTTCCAGAGAATTTGGTCTTGTAAAACTGCATGTGAGGTGTCAATTTACTACCAAACGAACTCTTTCAGTCGTCATTTGATAAGTTTGCGATTATAAATATTTAGCTTATCATCTCCATTTACAAACGAAATGTAATCAAAAGTCAAGTTCAGGGATATTTTTTACGTCCACACCTTATTGCCTTTGCATAATCGCAGAACAATGCAATACAAATTTGTTCCATTGCATGCATTACAGTTTAAAGCTCATTTAATTTAACCATCCATGCTAATCACTTTCTGCCAATGCGAATCGGTATTTTCCAGGCGTGTTATGTAGTTAATTACCCAACAGAGCTGCAACATTGTGTCAAAAGAATCAAAACCTTGTCCTTCTTTCTGTCTGAACATAAAAAGTATCAAAATCAAACAAAACGCAGGGTCCAATTATTGGAAATGCGAAATGCAAATGGAAATGCATACCCTACCCTAAATTTTTCCCCATAATAAGTTTACTAAGTATGAGCTCAGAATGAGGTCAAAGGGCATAAGCACTTTTCCGCCACGACATTACATCTGTTTGCAGATAGTTTATTGTGCTGCAAAGTTAAGCATGCAAAAGTGGTCTGCTAATTGTGATGATAATTATGAAGGTACAACCTCGGCATTGAAAACTGGCTTAATCCAGCGTATGCAAAAAATATAAAAACTCAAATTTAGCATTTTGACAAGTTTTCTCTAGAAGGAGAAAGTCAAACAACTTCAAACGGATATGCATTCCAAACTTTAAAAAATACTTTCTCCTGCTGAATGCTCGTCCCCAAGTCTCAAACTTTAGTATTTCCCCCCAAATGTCCCCTTGGGGTCGTGGGAGCTTGTGGGGGTTGGTTGGGGGTGTGGTTGGACGGGGCTTGTGAATGATCCGCCAAATACTAAAAACATTTGCTCTGTTCTCTCTGAATATTTTCATTCCATGAATGAGTTGATGGGTTGGCTCAGTTGAACATAGAACTCACATCTCCACACATCTCTCCCAAAATACATTTAATTCAAAGGGAAATTAACAAATTACAGCACACAAATTAAATTTGGGAGTAGTTCAAGTGGAATTTTACCAAGTAGAATTTGTAGGGAACACAGAAAAGACGAAAATGGGATTAACTATTACTACACATTACAAATTAACTCGGCCAATATTTCGTAAAGGAGTTAAAGGGATTAATTAATTGTAAACTACAATTAAATTGTTAGTTGTTAAATTGAAGTGATCCTTAATATATATAGGTGAGAACAAGAATGAATTTTAAATTTTGGTATGATTTGCTAAATTAATGCTAATTAATATTCTTAATTTTTCAGTCTATATTAAAGTTAAATTGTTAACATTCCTGAAGCCTGATTTGCCTAAAGGATTCTACACATATCATTGTTAATCTAGTCAATTTAACCAAAAAAGTTCAAAATGACGACGACGAGATTTTCGTCAACAAGACATTCCAGCAAGATGGACCTATAAAATTATCTTTATAAACGTGGAAATAAGCAATCAATCGATGGTCCATCGTCCCATTGAGCTGGGTAGTGGACACCGACACGACGCTGACCGCGACCTTGACAAAAATGGAGGAACCCAAAGTTGAAAGTTTGGTTCGAGTGGGTTACTATGAATTGGAAAAGACAATTGGCAAAGGAAATTTTGCCGTTGTTAAACTTGCAACGCACATTATTACCAAGTCGAAGGTAAGTTTGACAATTTTTCCAAGAAAAATTCATATTTACAATAAACATATACCATGACACGTGGTTCATAATTTTATTGAACAAAATTACAAGGTCGGAGCTTTAATAGATCTAAAATAACTTTGCAAGAATTTGATTGTTGCAATTTATACAACCAATTGATGCATTTTGATTGTCATTTCCTTGACCTACGTTTAACTCTGCTCAAGAATTTGACCTGATTTGAGCTGAATTTGAGCTCTGAGCTAAATAAACTGAGAGAAAGTGGTGAAAGCTCAATTTCCTTCCACCACTGCTGTCGGCTCATGTGACTTTTTCCCAATTCATTTTGTTTTGTTTTGGAGATAGTTGGTAATGATATTGATAAAACTTTAGGCAATGGAGATTGATAAATTGATTCTGCTGTTCACATCAATTTAGTAGCTAACTTAACAGAGCTTATTATTGAAGGAAGTGGTTATTTATTGCGGTTTATGCCTTTCTCCATTTCCTCACCTACTAAAAATTGTTCATAATCTGTTTTCATATATGTACATAGTTCTGATTTAAAATTCATTGAAGTTATTCATGCTGCTCCTATGCTGCGGCATTTCACCTTTCTTTTTTTTCTTGGTAGTAAAACTTTTCATGTATTGGCATTGACAGAGAGCGAGTGAGAGTTCATTTTTTCCTCAGACTTTGTTTTGGAATGACGTCCGTGTGTGACGAGTCATGACGCAAATCCCAAGTCCGATGGAGACCGAACCACCTGCTCTAACAAAACCCGAGGTTTCTGTGAAATTTTGTGCCGGTTTTACTTGCAACTTTCTCCTCTTGCATTTTCTGTATGATAATATTTAAAATGAGGGTAATATTTGGGAATCAAAGGGAATTTTGAGTTTTTTTCGAACTAATGATGATGATGAGGGTTTAGAAGAAGGAAGTCAAGTTGTTGTGAGTTTTTGTTAGCCGGTGGTTTGCCTAGCGAGTTAAGCTTTTCCCGGAGTCTTTTGCTTTTGCTTGCGTCAATTTCCTCATCATTCAACACCAACTACAAAACTTTCTCCTTGAGGGGAGATTAATATATATATATATATATGTATGTACTTATGTACATATGTATCATGGATTGTGCCGATTAAAATTCACGGAAATATTTATTGGAAATGCTCAACTGCTATGCTTTTATTAATTTAAACTAAACTTGGTCTAAACTTTTCTTGTTATTTTTTGTCAACTTTTCAAAGAATTGTTGTTGTTGATCTTATTATAGAAATTATTACATCCTACTTGTATTAATTTATTTTATTATATTTTACGCAAAAATAGCAAATGGCAAACAAATATTTGTTAAACACATCAAATGGATGCATATGGATGGATAAAAGTACTTATTATTTGCTTTCACCAAACGATAATAAACCTACTTGTGATGGAAGGAAATGTGACGAGCATAAAACGTGCCTCATTATTATGATGATGTTTATTTATGTGTTTTCTTTTTCACAGGTGGCCATTAAGATAGTGGATAAGACGAAATTAAGTGCTGACAACTTGAAAAAGATCTTTAGAGAGATTCAAATTATGAGAAAACTCAATCATCCTCATATCATACGCCTTTACCAGGTACACGCAGTTATTAATTAATCTTTATGTTCTTTTCACGTGGATTACATTTATTCACACCGTGTTTATAAATGAATGTTTTTAATATAATTACTCAAATTGGCTTAATTTTATTAGGTAATGGAGACAGAGAAAGTGATATATCTCGTGACTGAGTACGCAAGCCGTGGGGAAATTTTTGGTATTAATAATAATATTACTATTTACAATTTGTATAATTAAATGACAAGATAATTTCTAGATTTTCTTGTTTTAAACGGGCGTATGAATGAGGACGAGGCTCGCCGTGTATTCGCTCAGATTCTCCGTGCCGTTCATTACTGCCATCAAAAAGGAGTTGTTCACCGTGATCTCAAAGCAGAGAATTTGCTCCTGGATCGAAATAACAACATCAAACTAGCAGGTATAGACTACAATAAACTTCAATTATGCTCAACTCTTTGATGTTCATCCTAATGGCCAATTTTCTTTTGCCTCTAGACTTTGGATTTAGTAATGAGTTCCAGGAAGGAAGTTTACTAGGTGGGTTGAAATGCATATTTTATATTTTTATAATAACACAAAGAAATGTTATATTCTATGATTTTTGCAGCCACTTGGTGTGGGAGTCCACCTTATGCCGCTCCAGAACTGTTTGAGGGCAAAAGTTATGATGGCCCAAAAGCGGATATTTGGGTAAACAGTAAACTATTTAATCAAAGACTGGTAGACTAAAAATGAGCCATGATGTTTTATTTTTACAGAGTCTTGGGGTAGTTTTATACGTACTTGTTTGTGGTGCTTTACCTTTCGACGGCTCAAGCCTTCATAGCCTTCGAAATCGAGTGATTGCAGGGAAATTTAGGATCCCTTTTTTTATGTCTACAGCGTGTGAAAGTTTAATACGACATATGCTAGTTGTGGACGCCTCTAAAAGACTGAATATCCCTCAAATCTTAGCTCATAAATGGATGAGTCAGGGAGTTGTGGTAAGTACTTTTGTTAATTTCTGCAATAAATAAATACAGTAGCTAATTTGCCATCAAATTTTAGGATGGAGGGACACAGATAATAACATACGAAGAGCCCTCATTTACAATCGATGAGTCAGTGATAGATCAAATTATGTCGATAATCCCAGGACTCACTCGCGAGGCAATTTACGTCTCCATTCGAGAGCCACGATTTGACCATATTAGTGCAATATATGACCTTCTTGCGGATGAAAGGGCAGAAGAGTCTCCTAGTCCAACTTATTTCACACTTCCAGTTCAACGAAAGGCCTCAATTACTACGGGGGTTGTGGAACGAGTACACGATCCCCAAATGCCAGAAATTCACTTGTTCCTTAATGATTCGCAGATTTTTGAGAAAGTAAGATAAGAAATAACAAACAGAGTAGCCAAAAGATATCTTCATTAAATGATATATATGTGTATTTGTTGATACAGTTTGACGAGATGCGAGTTGGAGAAGACGCTAATGCTACGAGGACGGAAACTCAATCTCATCAAGGGAGGCGTCATACGGTGGACCTACCTCAAGTAATACATATTTTTACTTATTTTTTAAAAAAATATAAAGAAAACCAAAAGCAATTATTACAAACTTCAAAATAAAATATTTTCAGGGTCTTCCTGTCGTCACTCGAATGCCTGAAGATGAGATTCCGCTTGTAGAGAGTGTAAAAGACCAACATTTACTCAAACCACCTCCGAGTATGGAAAATAGTGAGTTAAAATTATCATCAGATTATATGTAGCATATTAATTTGTTTGTATTTAAACTAACAGCATCAAGCTTTGGAAGAAGGGCATCAGACGGCGGAGCAAATTTACAACAAAAAGAAAAACAAGGACAATCAGTTTGCCATGAAGGGGGATGGTCACATCCTTCTTCTAGAGAACAGTTGACCACGGTACGCTACTATTTTTTCTTTAAAACAATATTTAAAAATAGTGATAAACTTTATTTTTGTCGAATACAGGGTGTACTAAGAAGAGATGCAACCTACGCGCTGCCAGAAGACGATGCCTTATTCCGAGGTCGAGCTCGGCGTACAGGTCTCATCACTGTGGTAGAAAGGCCTCCAGGTACAAATGGCGAATTTACCAAAATTAAATTTTGCTTGATTTTTAAAAAAAAAGTTTTATGTTGTTTGATTTGGTTTTTATTTATGTTGTTTTATTATTTTTTTGCTAATGTTTTAACCAATTAGTGGTTGATCCTGAATCCCATCGATTGTACATGGTCCCTCCAAATTATACTAGTGCTGCCTATTCCCAAAATTCAAGTTCTGGACTGGGGATGATGCCAACTTCGTCCCACTCTAGAAGACTTTTCCACCACACACTATCTAGGATCCAACCAAATCCAAGAAAATATAGATTATTCCCTCAAGGTTTTTTTATTATTTTTTTTAAAATGATGTTTCTTCCTTTTAACTTTTTTTTTCTTTTAAACTATTTGTTAACTTTTAGAAAGCTGACTAAATTTAAAATTGCAGGTCGAGAAAGCTATAAAGAACTCTGCCACATGAGTTGCGAGCGTTACAGTCCAGTTCGAAGGGGCTCTGAAGGGACATGTCCTTCATCCCCAAGATTAGCAAAAATGCAGGTCAGCTTGTTTTTCCAATAAAATGTAAAACTTTTTTACGTCCATAAATTAATTAACGAATAATAATAATTTTTGTTTGCAGCAACGAGATGATCGGCGACACTCTGCAACTTCTTCCTCGCCCTCATCCCCCGTTAGATTATTTCAACCGCTGGACTCTCCACTTCTCCCTCATCCCGGTTCTCCGCTTCCTTCAGATATTTCTCAAGGACTTCAAGGGCTTCATCTGTACGGCCAAGGACCTCCCAGCCCTTTTGGTCTACCGGCAAATCAGCTAGCAATGATTCAAGAGCATTCGGTACTCAAGCAGTTAGACCCTTCGGTTAATTCAATTTATTATTTTTCTGTTTGCCTTTTCTAGTATAATTATTGTGATAATTTGCCCAAACAGACTGGGTTCCCGTATCCTGAAATTTCCGTAACGGACGAAAGCGGCTGCCTACCCGTCTACCTTCTCAAAGATCAAGAGTCTTCAGTTCGTCGTCCGTCCATAACGCTTGGAATCGGAAGACCACAACCAAACGTGGTTAACGAGCCGCACCCCCCGAGTAATTGTGACATACCTACGGTTGGCGGGGCAGTTTAAAAAATACCAGCTAAAACTATATAAGCTCATTACATTCTTCACCATTCACAATGATTCCGAATCAATAAAACTGATATATCATGATTAAATAAAAGATTCATCACAAAATGACTAAAAAAATCTTGGGTCTTTGTGACACAAAGTTTGTGTATTCAAGTTGCACGAGAAAAATGAGATTATGAGCATTGCATTGAGGGTAATTTGAGATTGTCTCAATTTATATCTCACCCTTCCTCTTAGGGGAAAGTTTCCCAGAAACTTTCTCTTAAATTTTCTCTTATGCCATCCAGCGGAGAAAGTTTCCATTCTTCCCTTTATTGTTTATCAACCGCTTTCTTTCCAAGCTTATTACTTTCTCTTCAAAGATTATTGTTTCAAAAAAGTAGTAGTAGTTGGTCAATTATTGCCTAAGCAATTTCACAACTTGCGTTGCCAAAATGGGGAAAAAGAAAGAAAAATGGGAATCTGCCGTGTCGGAGTTTTATCAGGAGAGTTATCCGCATCAAGCAGAAGCGTCTCCTGCATCTCACTCCCAGGCCCAGCCGACACAACCACGCCCCCACATCCCCCTCCCCTCACAAACTGCTCGCAGAACCACCACAAACGGTTATTTGTTTAGCACAAGCTCTGACTCAATTCTCATAAATATATCACTTTATTTAGGGAGGCGAAGTTACGCCACGCGAAAACGAAGCCAGCAGGCTTCATCATATCCAGCAGCCACTGCCACATTAGCTTCCAATAATCATTGCATGACCTTTAACTCTACAATGGGAAAAATAGATGTAGATGACGATGTCAACATTTCCTTTGCAATGCCTGACATGGCAGATGAGACAATTCCCACAGAAGCTTCAACGTACGACGCACTTATCGAACTCAAAAACAAACCGGAGCCAATGTGTGCGAAAAGGACGAGGAAGGCAAAGCTCCACGCCAGACATCAAAGGAGGATTGCCGGCTGGAAACGGATCAAATGGGCTTTTAAGAAACTTTTAAGAAACATGCGACGCACTTGGCATCGAGATCTCATCCATGTCCAACTCTTTCAAAGATCCCTACAAACTGTAACTACTTTTATAAAAATTTGAACCCACTTAATATTTATTGTTTTTTTGGGTTTAGATCGAAGTTCGTTGTGGGACGGCAATTGTTGTGGGTTTTGAATATTTTTTTTTCAAGCAACTAATGAATTTAATGATTTCATACTTTGAATATTTTTTTAGAATGTTTTTCTCTTTGTACGCTGGACATTGCTTTCCAATTTGCTCATTTCCATCTTGGCCTTGTTTTGCATTATCTTTCCATATCATATGAGCAATGATGAGATCATATCGGGACGTGAGATACCAGGGAAAAACTGTCCGGTGAAGAATGTTACAGAATATTTGAACCAGAGCTCATTGAACTCATCAGAAGTTTACCAAAAGCAACGGGATGAGAGTGTGGTTTCGTTTAATGGGTTGACGGGTACGCGAAAATACTTAATTCTTGACAGTTGACAGTGATGAAATATGCAATTTTTAAAACGACAGAGAGGATAGATTGTTGTACAAAAATATATCATTGGAAAACAGAAGTGGATAGTCGAGGTTCGATCACGGATCTCCTAAAACTAATGAGGATAAATGGATCTTTTGAGAACACTCCTCTCTTCTACGGTTACTATATCCAGAGGGCTTCGACGAGTGACTATGATCTGTTTGCAATTGTATACGTTCTCACCGTTGTACTCGTTCTCTTCATTTCCTTGATAGCCATGGTCAAGAATTTCGCCATTGGGATAGAGGGAATGATAAGTCTGGCGGAGGGAGAGCATCACGAGTACACAAATCTCATCGTGGCAGGTTGGGAACACCACACAAATGATGCCGTCTCCGCAGACTTCAAGCGGAAAATACTCAAACAAGGGATGAAAGTGGCTTTGGGCACTGAGAAGCATAATGTAAGTAAGATTATTCCAAAAAAAAAATCAAAGTCCTTCCAAATTTCCAACAAAAAAAGGATGGCATATATGTATATGGTTGGTGTATCATTTCTAGTTTGAGACACTAATTAGAAGTCGGAAAGAAAAGATCAAGCTAACTGCTCTTCGAATCGTGGTGAATGTAATCGTTATTGGACTACTTGCTCTAGCTGCTTTCATCATCATTAAGGTCTCTCAAATCTCCTTCTCTTCCAAAAAGCAGCATCGGTTTAATGTTAACGATATCGAAGGAAACTTGTCAAGACTTGGCAAGTCCTTTCTGCCTTCCCTCGTCATCTCCTGCTTCAACTTGCTCTTTCCCTTAATTCTAACCAAGTTAGGGAAATTGATTAAATATTCTGTCCATGCCGAGACAACTTGGGTTCTCGTCTGGGCTCTCGTCATTCGACTATCTTCCATTGGATTTGCTGCAGCCAGTTTTTACACGCTTAGCTATTGTCCGCTGCAGACTGTACATAATATTACTGGGAGTCCTGTCCATGTTTGCACCTTCTGCGACCCCGGCAGACAATTACTATTTCATGACAACGCTTCAGATCTACTATTAAAAAGCGAGGCATGTTGGGAGTCCTTATTTGCCGATCAGATTTACAAGTACTTGATATTATGATAAATTTAAATTCTATGAAAAGTTTAACATTAGCTAATATCTGACTGTTTTTTTATTTTGCAGACTTATATTAGTGGATCTCTTTCTTAAAACTGTTTTGACGATGATTGTGGAGGTATATACATACATAAATTACTCAGCATTATTGAAGAGCTCAGCTAATTTTTTATTATTTATTTCTCTTAATAGCCGATTCGTCTCAAACTAAAGATTTGGTTCAAGAATAAAATCTGTCAAAAATTGGGCACAATGAAGTTTAGCATTGTCCGTCACAGTCTGGACATAATCTATCTTCAAGTTCTCTCATGGCTTGGCCTCTATTTTGGACCTTTCATTCCTATTTTTGCCTTGGTGTATTGCTTCATAGTTTTTCACCTTAAAAAATTTAGCGTCCTTCACAACTGTACGGAAGCTCCAAACACATTCAAGTAAGCAAGCCAAATTAAATAACTTAAAAAAAAGAAACTTTGCTCAATAATTTTTTAGGACCTCGAAGACCACAATCACCTTCGTTGCAGCAAAACTGTTGGCATTTATCGTAGTCACATTTGCTATTGTGGGTGTAATAGGCTACATGATACCTTCCAGGGGTTGTGGACCATTCAGAAAGTATGATATACCGTGGGAAGCCGTAAAAGAGTTTATCGATCAAAGCCCAAGTGTTCGAACCGCATATAATCAAATGGCATCCCCAACGGTGACTGCCCCCACTGTAATTATCCTTCTTCTATCTGCATATTTCTATTATTCTGTGGCCCAAGCGAATAAGCAGATGGTGGAGACCCTTAAACATCTTCTCATCCTCGAAGGACATGACAAGCAGTATTTGTTTGCCAGACTCAACTCCCTTCGGCGTCATTCTCCAGCACATACGCCCGTTCGAAGCACACTCAATGTAAATTAGTTTTCAAAGTTGTTGTACTTTTGATATTTTTATATAATGTTTGCTTGTAATATTATTACAAAAATTGTTTCATTGTGTAAAATAAAATATTGTCAAAAAACATTATTATTCATTCAGGGTCGGAGTCCGAGACTACAATTGGGTCTTGCAGCTAAAAGAAACATTAAATGTCTTTAGTTCATAGTTATAATTTTATTAGAAATTAATATGAAATGACCTAAAAATTGCTTACAACTTTGGCAAGTCCTATCCAGTGTTTGATCTTGGAGAACCTGGCCGTTGTAGAAGGGGGCTTGTCCCATTCCCAAACAGTCCCTCTCCCAACTTTGCTCTCCACTCGCATCGTCTCTCCGTCCCTTGAGGGCCTGACGAAGTAGACATTACAACCTGGGGGAGGCTCAAATTCTTTTCCTAACAATGGACGACCTCGGAAACTATTCTTGACCACTGGTTAAATAAAAAAATCAATTGTTCAATTGTTCAATTCAAGGACAACTGTAATGATGTTAAAATACCGTTTGGAAGAGTTGGATGGGGTTTTGTGTACTTTGAAAATAACGACGAGACAGGCGCAGGACCGTCATATTCGATTTTAAATGGGAGACGATGGAATTCCGATTCCTTACCATTTGTGGCGTCCACAATTCGCTTCCCTCTGAGGGAAGACATTTCGGCGTTCGGCATACGAAATACGAATCGTTGATCAGTTTATCAGTCAACAAAGAAATCGCTCTCCCGGGACTTGTTTCTATAAAATGAGCTGTTTTCAACAATTTCAACAACGCGTCTCAATTTGACTCTCAAATGAAATGCAATTTTACTACAATAAATAATTTCATATATTATGCCAACAATACACTTTATTTCAAATGTCATTTTTGTAATTCTTTAGTGACAAGTGTCAATTAATCATAAGAAAGTAATAATGTGAAGAATAATTTTAACAACCCTTCAAAAAATCAAGTCTGAACAATAAAAAAAACTTGGGGTTATTTAAGTCTATACCTGAAAATTGGAGAATACACTTTTAGAAAATATACTTAACAATAACATTAATAATATAATAATGAATTCTACAAACAAAATTAATGGTTGTCGTATCCGATGACTGCCAATAATTATAGTAATAATTTACTTCAAAACATTGAACATAACTTCAGGAACGGCGTATTCAAACACTCCACTGCTCTCTTTAATAGGGTGGACCTGAAACTGGAAATTCACATCTGCTTGACGATTTTTGACCGTGACCCAGGTCTCCTTCTCAATTGCTGATATTCCCTGACGTCCCTTTATAAGAAAACAGATGTAATATTAGCATATGAAAGTTATTTAACATTGTTTATTTAAAATGAAATTGTTAATTACCAATGTCATCTCGGATGAAATGTACCACTCATTAGGCCGAATTGTGATGGGCATCTTAAACCTGACGCTGAAGCGATCCTTGCCCTCTGGAGCAATTTTGATCTCTGTGTAGGACGTTGCGTAACTTACACCCTTCTTAGAGTTATACAGGTAAAGAGAAGTTGGGGCATAGCCAATCTTGGTATTATCCAGGCCAGAAAATGAGAAGCCGAGAATAGACACTGGATGATCACACATCAAGCTAAGATTTAAATATATAAAACACATTTAATTAAGATAATTCCCATTTTAATTTACAAAAATCTAAATCACCTGAGATTGCAAAGAGAAATGCGCTCACGAACAAGAACGCTTTGAATATTCCGTTCTTTAGAGCTGAAGCTTAGACGGTATGCATTGGCACGTTCTGATGGAGGAAGAGAATAATAAACCAACACTCCAACCATTTCTTTGTCGTCCAGCAGCTCGGTGGGGGCGACATGAAGAGAAAAGTCCTTAACACTCATCAATGGGAATCGAATCAGGTTAATAACCTTAGACAAGTGTTTACGCAAATTCTCAGGAGAGCGCTCAATTTCCTGCTTTTCAAGTTCATTGTGTCCCCAACTAGACAAATTTAATTATGAAATTTGAATACCTCCGTCTTATTTGAATATCTGCATAAATAAGAAAATACTTACCGAAGGATATTTTGCCACAATTCAGTCTCACCAACATTCAAATCATCTTGCTCAACCATGGTACATAAATTTGCATAGGAAATATTCAAGAAATCCAATTCTTTTACTACAGCAAACCCGCGTCTAAAATAATGAATACATATAATTATATTTATATACAAAATATATGCATGGCGCATTCATTATTCATTTCCTTACCGAAGAATATAGCTCCAAGCAATATCAGCAAGAGAATCGTCCCCGAGAACTTTTGCAGCTTGGAAAATGCTAACAGCCGTGTTATCTCCAACACTGCTTTTGAGAAGAGAGACACACTTTTCTCCCAAGAATGCAACATTATAAGTTTTGGCAATGAAAAAGACGTTCATTACTTGCTCCACGGACACGTCAAAATTTTCAGTGTACAAAACCTTTAAAAATGATCGGAATCCGGATGGATTGAAATTCGGTATTTCAATTGCTTCATCATTACTTGCAGTACGAGATGCGAACAATGATTCAAATTTTTCTGACCACAAAGAGAGGATGAATTTATGCCCAAAAACTTTTTCCTTTTGCTCTCCAATCGCAAAAACAACGTCTGAATTGTAGTGGTTCTCGTACATGTTCATTAAGTTGACCTTGAGTCCAGCCATTGGATTTCGCCAATCCCCAGTTCCATCGGAGACTGTCATGGGGGAATCTGGCCCATTGGCGTTACCGTTAGTTATTCCATCTTTTTTATCTTCCGAATCAAGTGTGGCCACAACGTTCTTTGCATCAAAAAATGATGTCCTGTTGTGTATATAAAAGAAATGTTCTTAAAACTGTCCATTTAATTAATTTCGCTTTAATGAAAGAAAGAAAAAATCTTGCCTGGCAGTCTTTGCTCTTTTCTTGGGTGGCTCCTTATTCTTCCTCTCTCGATCAAGAAATCCATGGGCTAAAAGTGGTAGCCCTGCACGCTCTGAGGCTGGAATAGAATATTGGATGAGAAGACTTATCATCTCTTTGTCGGTAAGTATTTCAGTTGGGGCAACATGTATGGCAAAGTCCTTGCTTGACATTAGTGGAAATCGAACATTTTTGAGCGTCCCTTTAAGAACGGTGCGTTGATTTTCAGGAGTAGGCTCCATCTCTTGTTTTTCACACTCTCTTTGTGACCAACGACTAACGGCTTGGAATAGTTCGACCTCTTCAACCTCAAAATCATCTCTCTCCAATAAGAAATTCAAATTCTCGTTGGTAATCAACAGGAAATCTTCCTCTTTAACCACTGCACTTCCGTTCCTAATAATCAATTAATATGAAGTTAGTTACTTTTTTTTTACATTGAAAAAGATTAAAAATCACATACTTTAGAATGTATTGAAGAGACTCTTCTGCAAGTGTATCTTCTTGAAGTAGTTTAGCCGCTTGGTACATGCTGACAGCAGTCGAATCCTTGATTTCGCTCTTTAGAACGGCGACGCATTTTGACGCCAAGAGTGGAATTTCAAATCGTTTAGCTGCACAAAGCACGGGCATCAAGTCCTCAGCAGATACCTCAAATTCCTCCGTATACAAGAACTGTCAAAAAACAAAGTTTTGATAATTTTTTGTAAACTAGTTGAGTATAATTGATTGAATTAAATTCAACTCACCTTTAGAAATGACCTAAGAGCTGCGACACTCATTTCTGGAATCTCTACCGTGTCCGGCATCTCTTCAAACACTTTTGACCAAAGGACAAGCAGAAACCGATGTGCAGGGACGGCGTCCTTTGACTCTCCGACCAGAAAATTCATGTCACTCATTATTGAACAATCCAGCATGTGAAACAAGTGACCCTATTAACCCAAATAGATAATTTTTTAAATGCATTTCTATAACTAAATAAAGTATTACCTTCAAATCCATGTTCGAACTTCGCCATCCACCTTTTTCCCCTTTAGGAGCGAATACTTTTTGCGTTTCTTCAAGATCGCCCCCTCCCCCGACTTCCATGTCATCCATCTTGTGCGTGTAGTGTGTGTAGTGTAGGGGGTGTGGTTAGTAATGATCTTTTTGTAATTTATCTTCTTTTGCTGTACAACTTGCCGGCTCAGAAAGTAAGAATGAGAGAAAAGCTCAAGCCGCTTGATTCAAGCGTCTTTTTCCCCCCTCTATCGTCAATAACACGCAATGTTAATTCATACATACAGGGTGCATAAAAAAACAGTGATCTTTTCTATGCAAAAATTCACAGATCACAAATTTTTAATCAAAATGTATAAAAATTACCGACTTCAGTGAGATGGTGACGAAGAAGAGAAGGCGGAGGAGGACGTCAAATAGGATTGTATGGAATTCTGGAATGTGGTCACTGTTTGAGCATGAGCCGGCTCAAACCTGAAATCGTAGATTGCAACCAATGTGTCTTGATGTGGTCGTCGTTGACTTTCTACTATTTTCCAATGGACTACTTTTGTCAGATCATCGACCGTTTTTTCAAAGGTTGAGTTGTCGAGACAAATTAAATTCTCCTCCCCTGCGATGCTTATCTTTAGGTAATGTGGACTGGGGTGATTTCTAGAAAAATAAATAGATAAATACATATATTAAAATCTTTGATAAACTTTGATTGATGTAATATAAATAAAATGTACCTAGGTTTAACGACCCTTCCTGGGATGGGTCCTTGGTGATCTGTGTGACAGCCTGACCCAAAGGGATGTTTACTAACTGTCAACCCAAACGTTTCCGGCAAGATTATGGCTGGATCCACTTCCACGTCCACGAGGTCTTCTGGAAACAATCTTCTCGCCCACGGCAAACTTTTGTACTCGCTGATTTTGGAATCCAGAAAACATTTCAAATTCTTAACTTCTTCACTCATATCACCAATTTATGTTAAAAATTAACAACGAGAAATAAATTATGCAATTATTTCCTTTGTTTCTTAAATCTCCATAAAGTTTTTCAGAAGAACAAAGAGATGTAAAATTAAAGTGTATTTATGTAAATTATTAAATTCCTTCCTCTCTCATTCCAGTTCCCGGTATTTTTATTTGTATGATAAACTTTGAACTTTTTGACAACATGTCATTTTTGTTGAAAAAGACCCTTAAAAGCGTCCCCCGATATTGGGGGATTCATTTTAGGTGCTACGAGACCTTGAACGTGACCTCGGTTGCCAACAATGTCACCCATGTTGAGCTGAATCGCCCTGAAAAGCGAAATGCAATGAATAGAGCTTTTTGGAGGTTAGTTTGCATTATTTTCATATGATTTTGGATAAATTTTAAGGGGGTGTGGTTTTTTTAGAGAGATCCGCGAGTGTTTTCAGCAGTTGCATGAAGATGCCAAGTGCAGAGCAATTGTCCTCAGTGGCGCAGGACCAATATTCACTTCAGGTATTAACCAACATTGGTTCAATGATTATAACAAAATTATTTTGACATAGGTCTGGATTTTTCGGACATGAGTGACCTCCTGGCTGCATTTCAATCCGAGGAGGACGTTGCGAGAAAGTTTAAAAAGATGTACAACTTTATAAAACCATATCAAGAGTCTTTTACTTCATTAGAAAAGGTAGGAATGTTTATCAAATAAATCAATGTGAATAATAAAATTCATTTTGTTTGTTTCCTTTAGTGCTCAAAACCTGTGATAGCTGCCATCCACAGTGCCTGTGTTGGTGGGGGTGTGGACATGGTGTGTGCTGCTGACATTCGATATTCAACCCAAGACGCTTGGTTTCAAATTAAGGAGGTTGATATAGGTATTTTTTCAATTAAATAATTTAATTTTTTGTGACATTATCATTATATTCTTGTTTTAAAAGGTTTGGCCGCAGATGTAGGCACGTTGCAAAGGCTCCCAAAAATTGTCGGAAGCGAGAGCTTGGTGCGGGAGTTGGCATTTTCTTGTCGTAAAATGCATGCAGACGAAGCTCTAAAGTGCGGTCTAGTTAGCAGATTGTTCCAAGACAAACAAAGGTAAAAAAAAAAGAAAACATCAATTCAGCATATATTTAATGTTTATGCGTACAGTATGATGGATGCTTGTGTTGAACTGGCGTCAACCATTGCTAGCAAATCTCCCGTGGCTGTACAGGGGACTAAAGTGCATTTGAATTACTCGAGAGATCATACCGTCGAAGAAGGTCTTCAATATCAAGTAAGAAACGCCAGTAACAGCTTAAAGCTTATGAAAATCTTCTCATTTTTTTCTCATGCATTTACTCAGGCAATATGGAACGCGTCTATGCTTCAAAGCCAGGACCTTATGGCCGCTGTGATGGCTCAAATGAATAAATCCAAGCCGTCATTTGATGATTATTAGAGTTATCATTATAATTTACTAATTCGGAAAATAAATGTTGGGGTAGCTCGAGACCACTGACTGACGGTGGTGGACGATGATCTTGACAACCATTTGTTGACATTGGATATGGATCACAAGCAAGTGGTTCGCATATTGCACTACTACTACTACTAATACTACGGTAGGCTATGTAGCTCCACTCACTTTTTACCCTAATAATTACTTATACTTGCTGCGTAGGCATTAATATAAATGTAGCATATATGCCAAGAAGAAATGGGATGGGAGCAATTGCAATTAACTCGACAACTTATCATCTGAACTTGAACTGAAGGCAGCTGTCGCTTTAATCGGCTGTCATCATGGGAGAGGAAAGTGACCAAGTGGTCGTCGAATTTTGCCAACGCCTTGGCCTTGCTCATGATGGCTACTTGAACGAACAAGAGTTTTTTTCCGTCGTTTGTAACTGTATCGGAATCGTACCGGAAGAAATGCTTCGGGAGTTATTCGAAGAGCTGGATACTGACAAGGACGGACGCGTATGCCTTGAAGAACTAAGTCAAATGTTGAGAGGAATGCAAAAAAATCCCCAAAATTCTTCGTCGCCAGTCAAGAAATCAAATCAAGAAGCAAAAACCGAACCAAGTGTGATAGTTCCAAATTTCTCTTCGCCATCTTCTACATCTGTTTTTTCTGTCCTCGATCCACATAATTCTGGGTATGCTCTGGACTAAATATGCACATTTCATTTAAAAAATACATACATTTTTTTACGTACAAAAATACATTTTTGTTTTTTATCTAGGTTCACTAAAGTAAACGATCTCGTAGAGATGTGGAGTCAATGGGGAATTAGAAATGGACTTGAATTGCTAATCAAAGACCTGGGATTTTCTCCGTCCGCCAACTCTATCAATCTTCATGACCTGTCTAAGGCCTTGGAGGACGAATTGGATTCTGTTCTCGTCTCTTCCCCTTCAGTTATACAAGCAGCACTACTAACCTACAAAACTGAAGCACATTACCTCCGATCAATTTGCGAGAGTATGCAAGGGGAACGAGATAAATTGAAGGGAGATGTTTTGGAGGCACATCAAAGACAACTTCTCCTGGCCCAAGAGATTGACGAACAAAATGCAAGACTGGAAGCCCAAATGGCTTCAAGAATTGACGCAATGGAACTCAAATATTCAGAACAATTGAGCGAGTCACAAATGAAAATCAGTGTAGAAAAAGAAGCCCTCCAACAAGCCCTATTTGTTGCAGAATCACAGTTAAAAAACTTTCAAACTTCTGATTCTAGATTAAAGTCACAAATTAGTCAGCTAAATAACGAAAATTCTGCCTTGGAACAAGAACTGAGAAATTTCAGCAATGAAATTCAAGTTGTAAACAAAGCCAAGGCTCATTTGGAAAAAGAAATTTCTCGATTTGTCGATTTGGAAAGCAGGGTAAATGTTTTTAATTTAAATTTTATTAATCTGACTTAAAATTCAACTTGTCAAATTGTAGTTTATGGAGATGGAAAATAGAGGAATGGAAGGAGACGCAATCAGTCAAGCGAAATTATTAGAACAAACTCACAAGTTACAGCAGCTACAGGATCAAAATGATGAGCTATCCTCTCAACTAGAAGGGATGAGAGAAAAAATTAAAGCTTGGAAAGCTTTTCAAGAAAAACGATCTACTAAAAAGAAACGAAAAGGCTCAGCAAAATCTCTGTTGGGAGTAGATGAAGAGGAATTGGAATCTCCGATGGAGAAAATTGGAAAATTTCATTTAGGGGAAGATATTTCAGACGGTTAGACTAGACTGATTTAATTAGCATATTTTTAAAATGTGTTGATTTCGATTGATATTATGGGTTTTGCATTTCAGAGTTGGATGAGAATTCTTTACTATCTTGGAGCAGTCAACCTGACTCTGGCAACTTTCCCATTGGCATTGTGAGTTCATTTCACTCTCTATTTTAATGTTAGTACATATTGGTTCTTAATTATCTTTCTTTTCTTTCTACGCAGAATTTAGGAATTTCAATGGGTGAAAGTTCGACAGATCAAATTATAGAACATAAAACGCTAGAGAAGGAAATGGAGCAGCAGTGCATAAAAATGACAAATTCCTTATCAAATGTTTCAGTACAAACTGAACCTCCTGAAGGCACGGAAAACAATCGGCATCTAACAAATAACAAAATTAATCAACTAGAACAAGAACTTGTGGTAACAAAAAGAGAAAAACAAGAGCTCAAAGAACAATGTGAGGAACTGGAAGCCAGTCTTGATCTTCTTCGTGTTGAATATGAAAAATGTGAAGATTATTGGCACGACAAACTTTCAGAAGCAAGAGAAATTTATGAAAGTGACAAACAATCAATGGATGACAAATTCCAGGATCTTCTTCTTAAAATTAAAGAATACGAAGAAAATTTTGTCCAGTCTACCTTTCGTCTTCCTGTTATTGAAGAAAGAGCAAGTTTGGAAGCTCAAGTTGTAGAGTTGGAAGAAGAGTGTGAAGAGTTGAGAAAACAACTCGGATCGCTAAAAGGAGAACATGATTCTGTTATTTTGACATTTCAACGTCAAGTAGAGGCAAGTTTTTAGACAAAATTAAATTAAAATCGGATTAAAATATAATCATTTTAAATTGCATTGTTATTGTTCGTTCTACAGTCTCGAGCAATGGAGGAAATTCATCAGCTAGAAGAACAAGTTGGAGTCCTGCGTCAAAAATGTCACGAGTACGAAAACCGCTTGAGTTCTCTGGCCACTGCAGCTGAAGGTTATACCGATAAGTTCCACTCCCTAGACTAACTTATCACAAACAAAAAAAAAATCCCCCACTACCACTAAGAATTATCCCCCCAAAAACGTTCCAAGACTAGCGCTAAGAGCTATTTTTCACCATAGACCCGTCAACTTTGGAACAAGGGAAGCTATTGATATTGAGGATGAACCCTGATCGGGATCAGGACAGGTTTAATAAAAATGAACCCAAACAACTTGTGGAACAAAGCAAAGAGGTAAAATTCCCCAAGACTAAATGTTTTAGTCGTTTGAATAGAATATGCAAATTTCTTATATTTTTTTTTAACTTTAGCGAGAACAAAAACAAAATTCTTCAGTTTGGGGAGAAAGTAGTGAAGATTTAAGTTTAAAGGAACAATCTTTGCGGTTATTCGAATTGCTTCATTCCGGAGGAGCCCGAGAAAGTGGAGTGAGTCCACTAATTAATTGGCCCCAAAGATATGCTCCAATATCTCCAATTCCATCAAGTCCCAAAAGCCTTCCAGCACCCGCAGAAGAAAATGCAAATTATGTAATTTGTTACCTGACGGCGTAAACAAGGTTTAATTATAGTAAATTATTTTTTTTTTTCAGGGCGCAGAGCCATGGGCGCCTCCCCAACTTGGGAAGAAAACTTGGTGTCATGTGGAACTAGGTTGGTTACAAGGATTAAGGGCAAGACTGAGACAACGGGAAGAACAAAATTCTGCTCTCCACGCTGCTTTGCAATATAAGGAAATGGAACATGAAAAAATTATCGCAGGTATTAATATTTCACAATACCAATAAATTGATCTGATTTTGATAGTTTTTTGGATCTCTATTCTATATTCCAGAATTGCGATACAACCATGAAATTGAACGCCGAAACCTGGAAAATCTAGTTGAATCAAGTCAAAGCCGACAGAAAGAGCTGACCGAGAAATATTCCCATTCCGAACGAAATTTAAAAGAATTATGGCTGGAAAATGCAAAGCTAGTCGCCAACCTTCATACAACGCAAATGAGAGTTGTCCAATTGGAAAATTTACTAAATTTTCATCCACCTCCAACAAATCAAAATTCCCCACGAAGCCTCCCTTACCCCCATTTTTCTACGTAAATAATTATTAATACTCTTTTATTTTTAAACTAAAGCCATTAAGTTGATTTTAACTTAACGATGATATACGAAGGAACGATTGTGATTGAATGAGTTACCAAACACATTCTAATATTTAAATGCCATATCATATATATTTAAATAATAATGCATGCAACAATGTGCCTCAAACTGCAGCCTTATAATACAACATATAACAATTCCATCCACACAAGAAGCTAAACTAAAATTTAATAAACACCAATAACATAAATTTTATTTCATGACAAAATACTTGGAAATAAAGATTATGTATATTGTTAATATCACCAATTTAAATGCGTCACTGTGGGTTGAGGAGGAGAGCGATTATTAAGACTATTAAGATACATTTTATAAAGACCATAAATCAGAAAGGCCGCAATAATAAGCAACACAGCAATCACTACCGAGCCACGATTAGACTTTCTCAAGGCCTGCAACTCATTTTCTTGACATAGTAATATCTTTTTGAGTTCCGCTACATCCTGCTCCGTCTTTTCCCTAATCAAAAAGAAACGCAATCTTTTCAATCTCTGACTCGACAATCCTCTCATCCTAATTCCCCATGATGAGCAATAAAAAAATGAAGGAATATTAAATAAATACCTTTCATCATTGGTCATGGGCCGATATTTGAGACTTTTTTCCAATGTTTCCAATCGATGAAAGCATCGGTTAATTTCCTCTTCCATCACTTCCATCTGAAAATAAACATCAATTTTAAGGTGTCATTAAATTGATTGCAAGTTTCCTACAGCGCTCATAATGGATCTTGTTGGCGCATCCATCACCTGTAAATTGCAAAACAAACACGTCATGTTAGTTTTTGGGGGCATAAGACAAACATAAATAACACTCTGAATATTCGCCCACTGCCAAGTTCTAATTTTAGTTCTTCTCTCAAAACTAAAGCCATGCAAAGCAATGCAATGCTCGGAATCTATATCACTCGAAATCTGCAAATGATCTTAAATCCCAATGCCACGCGATAGTTGATGTCCCCATTGTAAAGCCCCATTTATCCAAGAGTCGGCACCTCTGCCACTAATCTCTTCAAACACTGCCAACGCCAAGCCAGCCAGCCGCATTATTTTTTATCAAACACTTAATTACTTGTAATTAGGATAAGTGAGGAGGAACAAATATGTCAGGCCAAAGGCCAGGACGTTGGGGGCCACCACCCCGGGGACAATCTCCATTTCGAGGACCACCCCCACAACCACCCTCCGGATGGGCGTCACCAGTGCCCCCAAATATGACTCAGTCGCCGCCCCCATTTCTCATAAGGTTTGCATAAAAACCTAAACGTTTTCCTTTCTTACAAAGTTTGCATTATTGCATATTCCATTTTTTTAAAAACTCAAAACATTTAGGCCGGTCGTGGGGGGAAGAGGCCGCTCTCCTTTCAGTCCCCCTCCAAACAGATGGAGTCCTTCAACACCAACGCCCCCTCGACCACTCCCACCACCATTCTTCTCCCCAGTAAGTTTTTAAAATGGTGCTTTTTTGCAAAGTATGAAGTAGTAAAAAATGCTTATATTCACAGCCCCCAGTGTTTCCAGCTGGAAACATTCCATCCCCTTTCAGCCCACCCCCATTACTTCAACCTTCATTCGACATGGAGTTCGTGTACCCTGCAGGGATGGACCAGGACACTTTTGCCCGTCGACATGCCGCCATGTCCATCCCCCAAGAGTCTGTGGACGAAGGACCAAGTACAGCAGATATTATTGCTTCCCAATCTCAAGATTATGTTGACGAACGCTTGGCCGAATATCAAGCAACGATTCAACATCTTCAGGGTCCGTTTATGAACTTGACAGTTGACTATTTGAGTGTTGATAACTAATTAACTAATCAATTGAACTAACCTGTGAATATGTTTAACGAACAATAATGAAGTTAAATGGCCACAGCTGATTTTTGTTTAGCCGGCAGAGAGAGAAAGAGTTGACCCAAATTTAGCAAGGTTCTTTTTTACATGAATATTTGCGACGCTGGCTTTGTAGCAACCACAACAAGCAAAACAAGACAAGCAAAACAAGAGACACGAGTCTCAGTCAGCTGCAAACTCTTGCAACGTGAACAAGCTAATCTTAATTACTTCTGTGATAATTCAAGGTAAGTCCCTCTCTTTTCCACACTTGCTTTTAAAATGCATGGAAGAACTGAAACAATGCCATTATTTCAGGTGTAAATATACAAATACTACAATATTTAAGTAGCAATGGAGCAAGATAAAGATAACGATAACCCAAGGCCCCCTGAAGACGGAGAAATAAATAGTATTGCGACGCCACAAGGTTTTCGACTAGTGTCCACAGGTCAAAGCCAAAGTTCGTCTAGTAGCAAAAGTGTAAAGGTGATGCGTAGTTTCGAGTCCCATGCTGGCTCTCTTCATAATGTCACCACTTCGTTTGAACAACACGAAGCCGTCCAAAATCGGAGCCGGACACCCTCAGGGGAAAGTGGAAACGTGTCCATGTCCTCTCGAATTGCAAAATATGAGTTTATGGGGCTGGATGAGCGTCGGAGCCCAAGCCCAAACCCCCAAAATTTTAAAAGACTGCTTGTGACCACTCAGAGAGAAGAATTTACGGCAGTGTCTCCGTCATCAGACAAGTTTTCCCATAATTCCCATCAATGGTCTTCCAGTGGGAGGAGTAGTGCAGGAAGTGGATGGAGTGAAGAGTCTCTCGAATTTTATTCCCAATATTCCAAACAAATTGAACGCTGTAGTGAGACAGAGAAACAGAGAATGGATTCATACGATTCTCACATTGCAGAGATTAGAGGCAAGAAAGAGATTTTTTTGGAAAACATTTCAAAGCATTATAATATTGCTATTATTATAATTTTCTGGATTTTCTGTTAATTTGGGTCAACAGGTAGGCTAATTAGGGTGGTGGCTGATTTTTTTATTGTATCAGTATGTATAGTTCTACTTAGTGTAGAACTGGAAATAGGAGATGATCTCACCTACTTGCCATTTTTTGGTCCTGTAGAGGCAAAAAGAGTCTCATCATCATTAAAATCAGCATTTCAATATTTTCATGCCCATGAGTTGATGGCCAAGGTATTTTATTTATAGACGTTATAATATTGTGTGTGTTTTAATGGAACTTAATTGGATGAGCAAATATCAAATATTGACCTATGATGATGATGCTTCCACTAATTTAACCATCTCTAATCACTTTGTAATAATCGTTTTGTAAACATTCGCCCACGCGTATTAAGCATTTGCATGCATCTGTTTGATTGTTTTTATGACTCTACGAATAGGAATAGGAAATGAGACTGATTTGCGTGTTTGATTTATAGATGAGCAAGAGAGAGTCCAAAAGAAGACGTTTGTTAACTGGATAAACTCATATTTGGCTAAAGTAAGTCAATTCACTAAACGCGTGACCTTAAACAATTAAGCAGCCCCAGACCAAACACATGTCACATGATGATTGATGATGCTTTTTATTTATTCCACAGCACGACCCCCCACTTCACATAGTTGACCTTATTGATGACCTTAAGGATGGGACAAGACTTTTGGGGCTTCTTCAAGTCCTTTCAGGAGAGAGGCTGGTAAGTTTATTCTCTTCTAAATGGATGCCACTCCATCCGGGATAGGACGGGAGGACACGGTTCATTTTTAATGACATTTGTATGATTTGTATGAATTTAGCCCGTGGAAAAGGGACGAGTGCTTCGGCGTCCTCATTTCCTATCCAATTGCAATACTGCGTTGGAGTTTCTTCAGAGGAAAAAGGTATGCCAATATTGCAAATCATTCCTTGTATGTAGAAAAATTTTGTCAAATTATCTTAATTAACTCATGTCTAGATTAAATTGGTGAACATAAACTCTTCGGATGTTGTCGATGGGAGACCTGCAGTAGTCCTTGGCCTTGTTTGGACAATCATTTTGTACTTTCAGGTATGTCACATACTTTTTCAGAAAAAAAACATTAAAAGTCCATAAAATGAAATAACCATCATTCTAAAATGAAATTCTAATACTAATAATAAACTAACATTATTACTAGCTACGTTGTTCTGATCCCAAAGTGGTATGTAAATTTCTCAAACTTTCACTTTTCACAAGCGTCTCACTTTTCCCACCGCTTTCACTCCACTTTCACCTTACTTTTTCTTCCTTTGTTTGCATGCAGTAGTTAGTATCATTTAGTATTATTACTAGCTAGTTAGTAGTAGACTAGTCAATTAAGTATTAGTAGTAGCAGTAGTATTAATAATAGTAATTAATTAGTTAATTAAAGCTGCCATTAATATGCATTTTTAAAATATGCCCATTCTAAAATGGATTTTTTTAAAGATTGAAGAAAACACAAAAGTCTTGGCAAGTTTGGGCTATAGATTTTCTGCCCCCACGCCAACTCCCCACGAGCCAAGAGCTCAACAAGAATCTCCAAAACTTCATGGGAGAATGACACCCTCTGAAAAGTGGAGGGATGGGGCTCGAAAAGCACTATTAGCTTGGGTCAAAGAGGTCACGCACAAGTAAGTTTTAATATTTTGCAAGTTGTAGTAGTATGCATTTTATTAGTTTATACTTGAATATTTATTTAGAACTTTTGGGGTATCTGTAAGCGACTTTGGAAATTCTTGGCGAGACGGAACTGCATTTTGTGCAATTGTAAACTCCATTCGTCCTGGTTTGGTGGATATGGAGTCCATTCGTTCAGCCTCAAACAGAACCCGTCTTGAGACAGCTTTTCGACTAGCAGAATCCGAACTTGGAGTCACTCGGTTACTAGACCCTGAAGACGTGGACGTTCCTCGTCCAGATGAAAAATCCATTATGACATACGTAGCCCAGTTTTTACACAAATCTAACCAACCAAAGTTACACAGTGACGCGTTCTCAGCAATCCAGAATCTTTATGACGAGGTGTTCACTTGGTGTTCACAAAAGACACAGTACATGGAGCATATGAAACAAACAGGAGCGCTTCCCATGTCTTACGCCCAGTATCAGGCTGTAAATCAAGAGTTTCGAGCCAAACACGAACCTTATCAAAGACTTTTAACACTGGTAGAATCTCGAGCACAGGTGGCAATTAGCGAAGAATCCTGGGCAATCCTTTGTTCCCTCTGGAGAAAACTGGAATCTCAACTCAAGGAATGGGAGTGGCGATTGGATGCGGCCCTTCCAGCCCCACTAGGAGAAATTGGACAATGGTTAGCAAAAGCTGAACTTTTAGTCACAGGCGATGATGTACCAGCATCAATGGATGATGAAGCAGCACGAATTCTCAATGCAAAAATTGATAATCACAAAGTATGTATATACAGTAAAAAGTAAAAATACTTACTTTAAAAAAAAAAATGTTTTTTTAGGCATTTTTCTTAAAGCTTCCCCAAGTCCTGTCTGAATTCACAGAAGCCCTCAACTCACCAAGAATCTCTTCCGAAGTGCCTTCCGACCAGTTGGAGTCCATAGCCAACCGCCTCCAAGCAATTGGGCCCCTTGCGGCAAAAAGAGCTGTTAAACTTAAATTTTTAGAGCACAAATGTTGTCTGGTAGCCTTTATTGTCCTGGTGGAAAATAGACTGAAAGGTTGGAGTACCAAATATGGTCGAGAGGATCATGTTCGGGGTATATTAGACCAATATAACAATTTTGTGAACCGAAACAAAATCTTCCAAGAGTTTGAACGGGCTTATGCCGATTTTCAAAATGTCATTGAAGAGTATAAAGCAGAAGGAGGGATTGATGTGAGAGAAGGGCGTATTGCAGACCACTTTCTCTGGGAGATTGGAGAGCGGTGGAAAAGTGTGAGTATGGAACTCCGGTGTCTTCAAAGCATGCTAGAAGAAGTGATTGCGTATTGGCGTCGATATGATACTCTGGCCCCAAAACTTAATGACTGGATTGATCGATCCCTTCCTATGATTTCACTTCCAGAAGAAGAGCGAATGGAATATTTTCAGGCAAGTGCAACTTTCTTGTAACCCCAAAGTTTTTAGATAGCAAAACCAAACTCAATTTGTTTTTAATTGACAGGATGTTGGAGTGTGGCATGAAAAATACATTTTGCTAAACGACACTGTAAGTTTTTTGGTGGCTACTTGCGATGGGAGTGTCACTGAAGAACTTCGATCCAACTTTTCTCTTTTGTCTTCCAAATGGGAAAGTCTTTTTAGTCACGTCAAACAATACCAGTATGCAGGAGAAATGATGAGGATGCGAAAAGATTTCCTCCAATCTCTCTCTACTCTCCAAAAATGGTTACGAAATTCAGAGGAGCTGCTGGCAGCCCCACAACCTTCAAATATGGATGCTGCCAGAAATTATCAGCAGCTACTAGAAGTAATTAAGCTTAGAAGATTCATTTCATTCCTATTATTTTATTTTCGTATTTATTGCAGGATATAATTAACCAAATCGACCAAAGAGATGAGGATTGGAGGGTGTTAAGTAAAAAATTCCAAGCTCTTCTTCCTGAACTTGGTGGAGAAGAAGTGGAAAGGTTGATGAAAACCATTAAAAAAGAAAAAGAGTGCCTTGTTCGTGTAAGATCTGCACTTCCATCTCGAAAATCTCAAATTCATCAACTCTTAACACAACAAGAATCGTTGGAAGCAAGTGTTGCGGAGATTGGAGACTGGCTATCCGCTGCGGAGGCGTTAATGGCTTCACACGTCCTCACAGGTGGTCCCTCCGCCCTTCAACAGACCCTCGACCGACATCGACAATTTTTTGGCAAAACACTATACTATAAAACAATGTTGGAAGTAAAATTAAAAGCCGTAGGTGGGATGCCGAAAGGAGATGCTCTCGCAAAAAATATGCAGCTACTTTCCGACCACTTTCGCCGTGTGGTGGATCAACAAGGTCATGAATGGGAAGCTAAACTTACCCAATGTATAAGAACTTGGAGAAATTACGAGGAAAACAAGCAAACTGTCATGGATTGGATGTCCACAGCCGAAAAATTACTAGCAGAACGAAATTTGGAATCCAAACAAACAGTAGAGGCTCACAAATCTTATTTTAATCAAATAAATGACCGCCCCCTGCGAGGAATGGCTACGGCTGCATCGGAACTCGGGCAATTCCTGTCCCCTGAAGAACTAACAAACATAAACAAAACGACTGGTCAACTCAAGAGTAAATGGAATAAGATAATGGCAGTGGCCCCTATTCATTTGGCCAAACTGGAATTTCGTTTAGAAGAGGATAATTTGGCCTCACTGCTAAAAGAGATGGACCGAGAAATTACGGCTCAACATCAGTTGCTCAATAGGAAACAGGAAGACTCTCAATCTGTCCTCCAAAGACATATCGTAGGTTTATTTTACTTTACTTTTTCTCACATTAAGTGACATTAACGTCTGTTTAATTTTTTTTTTGATAGAATTTCTTCGAATCGGGAAAAGTCCAGCGAGAAGTTAAAGGATGTTTGGAACGATTGGGTGAGATGGAGGTGAGATACACAGTCCAACATCCAGAAGATACTAGTCTTAAAGAACAGTTGGCACAAGCAAGGGCCGCTTCCAGGACAATTGACGACAGGGTCCACAAACTGCGCCAACTTCTCGAGGAAATCCCAGTCCAATGGAACGCTTACAAGGCAAAGTAAGTTTAAAATGACTAATAAGGAAAGAATAAAACATTATTCCTTTTTTTTTAAAAAAATACTACTTATTTTTTAGATACGAAGAAGTTGTACTGTGGATGGATTGCGTAGACGTAGCCCTTAAAAATATTCTTTCAGAATGCACCGATATTGTTCAATTTGAGACTGAAAAGGCCAAATTTGTTGTAAGTCTTATTACAATTTTAATTAGTTTATATTGCATGCACATATATGGGTTTTCATTGTCGTTTAAAAAATGCTGGCAGGCTTTGTTATTAGAGTTAGCTGTAAGTTTTCTTGGACTCAGATTTAATATATTGATTTTTTTATAATTTTTTTTTTAAATGTACAGGAGATTTGTCGAGAAGTTGACAGGAGACGAGAAGATATGAAGAGCCTCGTTCAAATGCTGGATTCTCTCGTATCACGCCGAGCAGATGAGGAGGCTTTAAGGGAGCAGGACGCGCTTGAACAACTTATTACACGATACAAAAATCTCGTTCCCACAATTGAACTGACAATGATAAAGACTGATGTTCACTCCCGAGCGTATAACTACAGGGAAGAAACTCATCGAGTGGTAATGGCCCTTAATAGTTTATCCGATCTCAGCCGTAGTGGACCCCAACCGTGTTCATTAGAAGAAGTAGACGACTATTTAGCTCAAGCACACGACCTTCTTAAAGAACTGGAGGGCCAGAGGACTAGTGTCGTTAGTCTTCTTCAGAAAGGAAAAGACCTACAGCGGGATTCCCATGCTCCACAATTTATTCCAGAGCAATTGGCATTATTAGATAGGAGCTGGAATGAAATTTATGACCATGCCACAGAGCGAGCTAAAGAATTGAAAGGGGTCCGAAAAGTGTGGGTGGAATATAGAATGCAGGTATATATAAGTTGATTTTTTTTTTATTGTCAGAGCGTTTTTTTTTTAACTTTTAATCAACAGCGAGACGACATTCTCCAACTTCTGAATCAAGCCGAAGCAGAACTTAATAAACTAGTCCCCAAACACGATCCGAAACAAGTAGCAGTTGAACTAAGAGCAAAACAAGACATGAGCATTGCATTACGACAAGCCACTGAAAACATGCTGACTCGTTTACGAGAACTGGCTGCAAGCCTTGGCTCTGCTGCAAGTCCTGAAAAAGCTCACATATTGGAAGCCGAAGTGTCTGAAATTGAAAAAAGACTTAAAGCGATGCTTGATCTTCTTGATGACAAAGTAAAACATCTCGGAAAAACCAGCGAGGCCTGGGGAAAACTTTCCACAGAAATGGAAGACATGCGAAATTGGATGTTAAAGGCTCAAAAGGCCCTTCAAGCTCTCCAATCCGCGGATCTCTCTCCGGAAGAGAGACTCAAACGAACTAAAGAGTTGGAGGCAGAAATCTCTAAAAGGATGGGAATTCTTGAAAAACTTGAATCGGAAGCTCAACAGTTGCTGGCAGCTGAAGAGACCCAAACTGAAGCTCCACTTCAATCCGCCCTTGACTCCATCAAAGGAGAACTTGTATCTCTCCATCAAGTCGTAGGACTAGAAAAAGCTCAAAGTGCCCAAAAGCTCCAAGTATACCAAGTGGCAAAAAGTCAACTAGCAGAGCTGAATCCTTGGTTGGATTCTGCAGAGCTCAAAGTTGCAATGGGCTGGGGAAAGCCAACACAGCTTAAAGATGCCAAGGTCCTGTCTTCCCAACTTCAGACATTTAGCTCGGAAGTTGAGACACAAAAAGCCAAACTTTCACAGCTGGCTGAAAAAAGCGGACCAGTAGAAGAAGTTGAGTTAGCTCTCACAAAATGGGCTTCAATTCATGATGCAGTTGGTCAAAACAAAGAAAAAGCAGAGCTACTAGTTTCCAATTGGGACAAGTATGAGATTTCGTTTCACAATTTCCAAGACTGGCTTGACAAAGCTGAGGCTGGAGTACAAAAGCCCTTAGATAGAAAGCAGCTATCAATTTCTCAGTTACAAGAAGCTCTACTGGGAATTAAAACTCTCAATCAAGAAATCTCTGATCATCAATCCAATTTAATTGGACTCACGAGTGAATGCGATGGTGTGGCTCAAGTTTTAAGTCATGACGGGGCTTCGTCTTTAAATGCTTCTCTTTATGCTTTAAAATCACGACTTCAACGAGTAGCAAATGAAGTTCGAGGGAAAATGAACTATCTTTCCGACTCTTTAATTGCTCGACAAGAGTTTGACGCCAAAGTTTGTGACTTTTCTCATTGGATTTCAGATTTTGGGGGAAAAGTACAAAATTTTCAAGTGGTATATGACAAATTGGATCAAGCCATGACCAAGCTACATGGTGACATGCAAGAGCTTTCTGATCAACAAAGTTTAGTCAAAGAGTTGGAGGAAGATGGGAAAATATTCCAAGCAGAACAACTTCCAGATTTCGCCAAATACGAAGCCCTCAAAGAATGTCTGACAGCCAGAAAGAGTCAACTTAGTCAATGGTTGCAAATATCCGGTTTCATCTCAGAAACAAATAATGCAATTGACTACTGTGACAAACAATTAGAGGCTCCAGGGGTTAAAAAGGCAAAAATTCACGAAATTGAGCAGGCTTTAGAAAATCTGAGGGAGAAATGTGAAGAATGGCTTCCAAAAGCCAAAGCACTAGAAAATTCCGATAATGAGCTCCCTGTGTTACATCAATTCTCTTCCCTTCCAATAAGTCCAGAAAAATTAGTGGCGGATGCAAAACAAAGATTATGTCGAACTCAAGCATCATGTTTGGAGCTGCTCCAAAAATCTGAAAAAGTTGGTTCTGCCATGAACAAACTAAAAGCGCTGGACGGTGAATTAAAAACTTATTTTACCAAAACAGAAAACGTTCTGCAGTCCCTCAAACCTAGTTCTTGTAGTCTCCCTGCACTTGAGGAGATGAAATCATCCCTTCAATATTTGGTTGAAAAACATGCGGAAATGGAGCCAACTAAGGCAAATATGGAATCTCTCGAGGGAGAAATTACTAAAGCGGACCCATCAACGGCTCCAGAATACCACACTCTAGTCAAATCTGTAGGAGCGAGCTATGATAAACTCGGAGGTGGAATGCAAGCAAAATGGGCCCACGTCATAGACACAATCGACCTGTGGAATAGATATCAAGATGGAAAGGGAGCCCTTCAGTCTGTAATTTCAGAAGCTAACAAACTTTTGACTCCAGTTAAAAGCCAAGAATTACCACCAGATTCTCAATCTGCACAGAGAATGGTAGACAATATAAAGAAAGCAGGGGAATTACTTGCTAAGCGCAAAATTTTGGTGGAAAACTGCTCAGCTCTTGGTCAACAATTAGCTGCAGGTTTATCCGACGTGGACACAGCTCCACTATCTTCCGAAATATCAGAATTAAGGGAAAATTACGAAGGAATTGTGAAACAAGTTGGAGAAACGTTGCCAAAATTAGAGACCGCTTTCCTTCTATTGAGAGGAATTGAAGAGAGCATTAAAGAAGATTTGGGAAAATGGTTGACCTCGGCGAAATCTTCTCTCCAAGAGCTTGCAAATGGGGTGGGAAATGCAGAGCTGGGTCGATTACGACTAGCCCAATATAAGGATGAGCTAGGAGAAAAGACCAACACACGAATGGTTTTAGAATCAAAAGCTGGGCAATTGAAAAAGATGTATCCGATTAACAATATGGAGAAAATGGATGGAATGTTGTCCTCATTAAGAAAGGAATTTTCTGAAGTGGAGAGCGCAGCAAAAACTCTGGAAGCAACAATTGGATCATTTGATGAAAAAGAAAAAGAAATAAAAACCGCCCTCAAATCTAACACAGATGCATTGAATAAACTCAAGGAAAATATTTCAAAATGTGAGGACAAACGAGGAAGTCCATCAGACTTAATTGCCAGATTGGAAATGCTTAAAACTGCAAAGTATACATAATACGTTTTTGTTAAAAAGCAGATTTAAAAAAATATATATTTATATCAATTATAATACTTATTCTAGGTCTGAATGTGCGATACTAAAACCTCACATTGGGACTGCGGATGAAAAGATTTTAGCCTTAAAATCTGAAGTCCCAACTTGGGACAACACTTTGGCAGCAAATGAAATGAAGACCCAAAAGAAACGACTAACAATTTGTGAGAATCAAGTGGCCATCGTCAGCTCAGCCCTTATTTCAATCCTGGAAAAAAACTTTTTGGAAAAATACAACAATGTTGCCAAAATTGTTCATGGGCTCTTAGAAAAAATCAAATGGTGTGACCCTTCTGTCGGAGTTAGTGACCATTTTAGTTTGGAAGCCAAAAAGTCTTCCCTAAACGAGATTGCTCAGGGCATAAAAGATAGTCATGAAAAACTTCCTCCACTTCAAGTACGTTGAAATTATGTCTTTGTTAAAATTGAGAAAAATTTTTACTTTTGGAATTTCCATCCGAGAATCATATAATTTTCCATATAATTTATTATAATTTTAATTATAATCATCCATATAATTTTCAACTATAACTTATTTCTCAATTTTAACACAAAAAGCCTTCTTTGACTTCTGGTAACATGGTCAAGAAAAAACAAAATAAAGCAATGTATTGTTGTTTATTTGCAGAGTTCATTTGCAGTTTTGCGAGAAATTCCAGAATACGCCAAACTAAACGAGCAAGGAGATATCCTTAACAAGATACTAAACGATTTAAGCATTGTGGAAAGAAATCACAACCAAATGCAAGTCAAACTCTTTGGACTTTTAGACCAATGGCGATCTTTCGAGGTAGGTTCCGAAGCAATAAGTGGATGGCTCAAGGATTTCGAGGCAATTGTCCGAAACGAAACTCTCAGTCAAATTGGACTTTATGAAATACAAGACAAATTGAAAGAGTCTGAAGGACTTATTCAAGAAATTCTGGACTGCGAACAAAAACTATTTGTCCTTCAAGCAACTTCAGAACAAATTGCAAAATTATGTCCAGACTCAAGAACAGGACAAACTTGCACTCATCTAAACAACAGAGTCCAAGCAGTCAAAAAATTTATCCTATCTCAAAAAGAGAAACTTTTGACTATTGGAGGAAATAAGGAAAAGTTTGACAAGCTTCTGATTTCCGCTAATGCACATATCGACGCCGCAAATGGGAAAATGGGTGCATTGGGTTCCTCTTCGGGTCCTTCCCACGCTGAGAAGCTGGAACAACTAAAGCTCATAGCAGAACCTAAAGACGGCCATGAACTATTAAACAAAACAATTGAAGCTGGAGAGTGTTTAATTGCAGGCGTGACTGGTGAAAGCAAAGAATTTATAAGAAGTCAACTAAGAGCACTTCGAGACAAATGGGAGGCTTATTTAGATAACGGGGCAGCAATTTCGAAAAATTTAGAAGCCTTGCAAATGGAATGGAGTTCATTTGAAGACAACGTAGGTCAGTTGGAATCTTGGCTTCAAGATGTGACATTAAAAACTTCTGCGAATGAATTAAATGCTCTCAAACCGACACTTGGGGATAAAAAAACCACTCTTCAAAATGTACGATCCTTGTTTCAAGATGTGACTTCACATTCAGATATTATTTTAAATCTCTCGGAAAAAGCGTCCGGGTTTCCCGAACAAGTGAAAACAAAAGTTGGAGGTTTTTCTGTAACTTATCAAGATCTCAAAAGAAAGGTTCAGGAAGCATTAGCAAAATCAGAGCTATATGTTGCCGAACACGAAACATTTGACTTTCTAACAGATAGTTTTGGGGATTGGTTAAAACTTTTACAGGTTACTTAATTATTAGTTTATTTTTACTGTGAAATGCTTTAATTAATTTTGATTTGAATATTTTTTTAGTCTGAATTTGCTACTTCATTGGAAGATGTGTCTACTCTTCAACAACTCCAACTTCACCTTCCTGAAGGAGATGAACATTTACGAAAATGTCAAAAGCAACTGGAAATGGTTTTACCCCAAACGCATCCGTCGGGAACTGATGCGTTAAAAGACCTTGTGACCTCCCTAAAATCCCAACTAGCAGACTTTGGGCTCAAAATCAAAGAATCTCAAACTAAACTTGAGTTGGAACAAGGGAAACTTGACGAGTTTAATAACGAATTGGAAACTCTTACCAATTGGCTCAAAATCAAGGAGTTGCATGTACGATATCATACATATTTGTTCAAATTAGCTTTGAAAGTTTAATTCAAGGAAATTATTTTTTTCCTTAGGTAAAAGACCCTTCGTTTAAAAGCAACGTTGAGGCAAAATCCGCGCATTTAGAAAAACTTCAAAAAATGGAGACTGAACTTGAAGGAAAGAGGGGAGAATTCTCAAAATTGAAAAAAGATGCAGAAAAGTTAGAAACGGGACTGCAAAGCACTGCAGCCCAATTATGCGCTCGTTATAATTCTTTAGCACCTCCACTACAAGAAGCTATCGGGCGATACAAGATCTATGTATCGTCTCATGCAAAATTCAATGCTTCTCACGCCGATTTCCTAAATTGGATAGAACTGCAAAATACATTAGCTAAAGGACCAATTGGTGGGGAAATTGCCACTCTCCAAGAGTCCAGGTCAAAACTATCAGCTCTTCAGGACCAATTGGCAGCCAAATCCCCAGAACTTGAAGTCCTCATTGAATCTGGAGAACAACTTTATTCTCACACAAGTCCTGATGGAAGGGAAGCAATACGTCAACAAATAATACGCTTGAGAGAGTCCTGGGAGGGACTCAACGAGTCCAATGGAGATTCCTTAGCAAAAATTGACGCAGCCATTTCACAGCTTTCCGATTTCTCCATGTTACAATCCGAATTGAGGCAAGTGGCTGGGAGGCTGGAAGCTTCGCTTGTTGCCCACGCCCAATTAAAATCATCTCTTGATGAAAAACGAGGTGTGCTTCACTCGCACAAGATTTTACTCCAAGAAATAGGCTCACACGAAGCTCAAGTGGAAGCTGTGGTTGAAAAAGCGGCCCAACTTTCAGATCTAGCTCAAAATTCAGAATTCCTTCATATAACAACATCTTTGTTTAGTGATATTAAACGAAAGTCAAAGGAGCTGTTGGCCAAACTAGAGTCAAACGTATCCGACCATTTGGCATTAGTTGAAGTGATTCGAGAGTTTGGGGACTGGAAAAACAGCCAATACGATAAATTAAGTGCGATTGAAGATCTGAGTGGAGAAAAAGGCGATATCAACAGACGTTTAGAAGGAATAGAAGTTTCTAAACTTGAGTTGAACTTGGGAGCTAAATTATTGGAAAAAATGGAAGAAATTGCAGGCTCAGTTTGTCTTAATAGCCTTGAGCCAAGCATAGTTGAAATTGAAGTCTCTGGGGCTCGCGAAGCTTATGAAAAATTAGGAGAAGACTTAGTAAATATTGAGAGCAGGCTTAAATCCATTTTAACAGCCTGGCAAAATTTTGAATCAGGGCTTCAAAACTACAGCAAATGGTTCCGAGAGCAAGAAGCCGTATTCAGATCCCAAGTACTCCAAAATTCACTTGAGGAAAAACAAAAGGCGTTGGCAGCTTTTGTGACACAAAGAGAAATTGTGACGGGTGCTGAGAAAGAAATCACTGAATTCCTTGACAAATCTCACGCTTTATTACAGACAAGTAATGCAGAGAAAATTAAGGTGCACGCGCAAACTAATTATTGTTATTTCTGTAACTTATTATGAAAAACTAACTTTAATAAGATCGG
>JAQIXN010000074.1:0-75297 GCA_034698145.1 Proisotoma minuta | reverse complement strand
TTCTCGTTCATATTGCCTAAAAAATTGAAACATTTTTTATTATAATTGTAAAAATAGAATTTAGCAAAATTATCTTACTCTCGAACAAGATCGATGACACAAGGGTCAAGTGCATAAATTTCAGCATATAACTTGATGTAAGAAATCCATAAATCAACAGACAATGGAATAAACTCCAGTCCCCTTTCTAAAACTGTCAGGGCTCTGTCAACAATAAAACATGGAATATAAGCCGAATTTAAAAAAAAGAATCAAAATTTTCTTCGCTTACCTGCCATAATAATTAAACTTTTTCTCCATGTCCGCATATCGCTTCCAATAACCAAAACAATAGGAGAACAGTGGTAAAAATGCACTGTAAACTCTTCGACAACTTGCAATATTATTCTGCAGTAAAATATATCATTAATAAATTATAAAATTAAGTAGTATTTAATAAAAAAAAATGTCAAAAATTTTACTCACTTTGCTCTCAGTGTAATGAATAAGATAAATCCATCTATTGAAATCATGAGGATCACTTTTTACAAATTCCCAATATTGTTCCAAAGTCGTATCAACCGTAATCCCCAAATCTTCAGCTACTGTGCTAGGAACAACTTCCATAGGAAGAGGATCATAAATTTCTGCCTCATTTTCCACAACTTCTCCAGGTCCAACGGGAACTGAGCTTATTGCTTTTGCCTTTTTTGCTTTTTCTAATGCATCTTGTGCAGCTTTTGCTTGTCTAGCTCTAATTTGTGCCATCTTGGCGAGTTGAATAATCGTTTGCTCCACTCCTGCTGTGGCATCATTTGAGCTTTCATCAATGTTTTCAACTGGGGCACTGAATTCTAGTCTTTCGACACTGTAGGGATCAGGATCTTTGCTGTAGTAATACTGAGTGTACGTTTTGTAAAAATCTCGTATTCCATCAGTATTGTTGACGGGTGGCTGGTTTGTTGCAACTTCACTTGTATCCATGAGTTGTTCGCCTTTTTCTCGTTGTTCTTCATTTTCATTTTCCTTGTCATTATCATCGCCTTTTTCTTTAGTAACTTTTTCCTTTGGATTTTGGATCCCTAAACTTGCATAGAACTCGTCTGCTTGTGGATCTACTTCAATTGGTTCATCATCGTCATCGTCATCCCCTTTGTCTTCGATGTTCCCGTCTTTAGTCGTCTCTGCCTTATCGTCCACAACATCGCATTTTCGAATGGGAGCATCTCTGGCCCCTCCAATCGACCTAACCAATTCTGCTACCGTGTATTCTTCTTCGTTCATTAGCACTTCATTTCCGCTTCTGTCTTTATTCAGTTCATTAACGGAATACACTCCGCCATTCTAAGAAAATGAAAAAGAGGTGATTAAAATTAAAGGGGAGACATTTTACTCGGCATATACTTACAATTTCCCTGACCATGAGTATGTCAGGGTCCACTTCTTCTTCTGCCCTGCTTTGTGCATTTTCCAGTGCCTTTTTTGCGACATCCAGAGGTATTCCATAGCCGTAATTTCCGGAAGCCAACACCAGCGGCTGCTCTTGGCGTCCGCCGACCGTCGTCAAAAGGCCACTTTCTTCTGTGGGATGGACGAAACAGCTTTTGAGATGAAGAATCCCCTGATCAGCTAAAAGTGGCTTCTGCCTCCGTTTCCCCATCCCAAAAATTACTTATTCTACACTTCCTAATTTAGCTGATAAGGCACATGATAACCTAAGCCTTAGTTGGCTCACAGTGAGTAGTTGTGAGTATGATGAAATTGTACTTTTAAAATCAAATTATTCTACAGTTAATTTTGTCACAAATAAATTTCTCTTTTATTTTAAAGTCCCGCACATCTCATGTCATAGAATCATCCAACATGATTCAACTTGAATGGAGACAAAAAAACCCTACAACTCCCATGAAAGCTAAGTACCCAGACTTTCCCATGCAATGTTCATGTCGAATAAAATAATTAATACAATTGCAATGACAATTATGAAAATCCACAATTACACAAATCTACAGTTAAATTGTGAAAAACTGTTCTGTTGCTCAGAATCAATTTTTGTATGAAAATGCAAAAAAAAGTATAGAACAAGATTGTGTATTTTTTGATAAGAAAGATAATAAAGACGATGGTTTTATTCTTGATTTTTTTTAAAATGACTTGATTTTTTGTTTGTCAATCAGTGGCTTTGCTTTGGTTTTCTTTTGAAAGTTTTTTTTTCTTTCTTTGCTTTTTTTAGTTTTGCATTTTTTGTATGGATCTTTTTTTATATACCACTGATTTAATGATTTAAAAAATAGCTTTTTCAAACAAAGTTATAACATCGTAATCATCATGATAATAATACACTATTTCTTACTCTAAGAATAACAAGTATAAGGGTTAACAATCATAATAAAGAGAGTACATTAAAACCATAATAATCGAACTTAATTAAATATTGTACTTGTTAAATAGTTTTAGCTGAGGATGTTTTCAAAGTACATGTAGTACAAGTAATGTAAAATACATTGAATAAAATACGTAGCACGTCAACCATTTGCCTAGTCTCTATATTTGACAAATCACGATAATATAATAAGAATTATTGATCCCAAATTAAATCTGGAAATGAAACATGAATGAAACATGAATGAAACATGAAAATTTGGAGGTAGTAAAACTATCAATATCCATTGGCTTAATAGAGATTTAAACACAAAATAAAATGAATTAAAACATAATTAATAACCATTGAAATTGTTGTTTTAAATACTATAAAATTTGTACCTATTTAGTACTTTTTCGTGGATATTAATATTGAAATAAATTGTTTTTCTATATCGTTACTTTTGTATGTTCACTCTATCACTGATTTGTGTGTTACCTGAACTGACCCTTTTCTCAACTAACATTAAGTAATTTTTTGGTAGTACCCAAAGAAATGTCGGTAAGAGATGCCAAATATCAATTTGCAAAAATACATCTCAACGTTTGACCACAATATATAGACTCTGTAGTACGGAATAATATAATATTGTTGTAAGCAGATGGATTTCTACTTAATTAACAGCGATTTTTATATATGGTAAAAATCGTATTTGGTTGATTCTATATAAACAATTTTCATGCAACATTTTTATGTATACTTTAAATATATAATATATACATTTGCTATTCGTTACTGGACTGCTTTTTATAAACTATGAGTTGAAAAGCTAAATAAGACCTTCTTACATGGATATTAAACTATAACAATGATAATAATAATAGAGTTATACAAGAATAGTTTTGATAGGTAATTAATGATCGAGTACATACATTTCAACTTTTTGATTTGACTAAGAGCAATTTCACTTTCTACCTCCTCCAGCTTCGTCCGGCATCCTCTCCTTCGTCATCATCTTCTTCGTAGGTCAGCAGGATTTCATTCGCTAAAATGTCGCCGAGCTAAAAATGCAAACAAATGAAACTTAGGAAGAGCCCTACATAATTGGACGGATAGAAAGTAGTAGTGTACAAAAAAATAGTACAGTAATTGAATGAAAGCGTTAATGCGGATATATATATATACGTATATAAAATCTCTGAGATTTGTTTCTCTTAAAGCTAATGATAGGCAAAAAAAAGCAATTAGTAAAGAAGTAGGCCTGCCTCATCGTCTTCCATAGTGCCACCATTTCCCAATGGCTGTGAATGATGTCCGTCCCCATTGCTGCTGATGTTATTTTCAGGGTTATCCGAATTGTTTACCCACAAAATTTCAAGTTCTGATTCCCCAAAAACCTTTCCATTATTCATGGCAAGCTCCGCACTTTTTCGAGTCTCAAAGTTTAAGACCATGGCTGGAGTCACGGTATCTGTCTCATACTCATTAATTGTCCCGAATTGCTGCAATTTCAAAACAATGATGAAATATTATTCAATTACAAGCCAAATATGTGTAACAATAAGATTGGTTAATTACCGAGAAATGTGGCAATATCTCTGGTATGCGAGCAACAGGGAATCCAGTAACGCGAACGCGAGTTGGCCGTCGATCTACAGTTCGAAGAGCTCTCATTCCGCCCCTACTATTTTGTTTAAAGGAAACAAATTATTAATTATTGATGCAATATACAATTAGTAGTAGTAAAATTTAAAAATGTGTAAACATACCTTGCTCCACGACCTCCTCTGGAGCTATTATATCCTCTTGGGTTACCCCCACGGAAACCTCTGCCACGGTATGGGATTCCAAGAGCTCTTGCCCTTGCCCTTAGATCTGAGATTTTCTTTTGCAGAGCCACAGTGTCACCTCCTTCCTGTTCCTTGTTGTACAATTCAAGTTCTGCATCGAGCATTTCCCTTTCAGTCTGTTTATACAAGTATATGGTTACTACAGTATATATATATGGTATAAGTAAAAAAAAAAGATGCTGTTTTTTTCACTTACCTCTTCCTTGGTTTTTTGTGGAAGGCTGCTTGAAGACATAGTAGATCTTGGGGCCCCTTCTTCAAGCTCCTTTTTGATTTTCTCAATGTTTACTTGAATCGCCTTAACTAATGCCATGCATTCACTTATCTCTTCTTTCTTCATTGTAGATTTTCCAGTTTCAAGTTTAGAGATCAACTTCTTTTGGGCCTGAATTTGCTCATCCAACATGTCTTGCTTTCGTTTCCTTACGTCGCTGATGATTTTCATTGCTTCCTTTCTCTTTTCAGCTTCTTTCTTCTTTAGACTTGTCTGAGCAGCAAGCATTTCTTGACTCTTTTTGATAGCCTCAACAGCTTGAATCTTTTCTGCAGCCGCGTCAGTCTTTTTGGCTAAGAGTGCAGTGTTGTTGTACACCGTTTTCGTGATGTTGTTGCCGGAGACTAGGATTTTTTCTTGTGAGTCACTTAAATCTTCTCCTTCTATACCACCAAGACGATCTTTGATTGGAACACGGGAAGTTTCGTCTCCAGCCTCTTCGTTTTCCTATATATGTAATAAAAATAAATTAGTATATACAGTAACTAGCTATAATTATAAAGTATATCAATTTAAATTACCTTTTCTTTGCTATGCCAAAAGACGCGAATGAATCGATTATTTAAAACCGCTTCAGTACTACGATAAGCAGATTGAGCTTCTGCAGGGGCACTAAAAGTCACCAATGCTGCTTCTTGATCATTTTCAAAATTGATTTGAATGTTTATGATTTTTCCAAATTTTGAAAAGTGGCTATTTAAATCCATAATGTTATTTTGCTCTCGTGGAATTTTCTTAACTTCTAGTGAACAATTGGCATAGTTTCTTGCAGATTTAAATCCCAAACGGCTGTGATCAAATCCTCCACGACCTCGCCCTCTTCCCATATGCATTCCTCTCATTGGGTGCATCATTTGATGAGCCATTGGATCCATCGACATTCCCATAACCGGAATATTAATCAAATCTCTGTGAGCTGGCGGTGGATATGGACCCATTGGACGAGCCATGCGACCTCGCATCATAGGATCAAAGCCTGTTTGTAAAAAGTTAATAAAATAATATATTAAACCAGTTTAAAAACTAATAAGAAACAACTAAGCGCTATAAATAATTCAGTTTACCCATCCTAGGCCGAAATTGCATTCCCCAAGTAGGATCCATAGCCGGATTATCAGGATAGTACTCTCCCATTGCAGAAGGGAGCCCAGGTCGCATCATGTTAGCAGCCGGTCCAGCACCATAACCATCCCCAGAAAGTGGCTGATTATATTGGCCTGAAGAACTATTATTAGTTACTCCAGGTATCACAACGTCTTCAAGAACAACTGGATCTGCGCCGTGATCAAATGGACAAAGCTCTCCTCGCATGCACAATCCTTTTTCTGTAATAATTTGAGCACATTCAATTTGAAATACCGTTGATTTAAAAAAATAACAACATAGTTATATAACATACCATCAAAATCTCTGCATCGGTTTCCTTCTGAAAAAAAATGAAAAATGTAAATATTAAAAAATGAAAAATATCAAAGCATGTCACTTCCTATTATAGCGTACATAAAAAAAAAAATATTATTTTTTTTATAAAAACAGAAACAGTAGGATGCTGATTAGTGTTTGCGACTATTTTTACATGCTAGCAAGAAAAAAACTAAAACAAATTTAAAGTTCAAAGTCCAGACTAACTAACAACTACTACAAAACTAGCATATATTAGATGTAAGTGTTATAATTGAATGTAATTATTACGCTCAAGTTTTTCGACAGCTGGTCCACCTTTGACAACAACGACGCTTTGTAATGAGGGTTTGTCCCCTGTTTCCTTCATCCCTCCTTCTATGACAATTATATGAGCGAGTATGAATATTTGAGGGTCAATTTAATTCCCATCAAATCCGTAGGAAAGAACCAAAAATTACCTGAACCATTTGGAGAACGGGATGGTACCACTTTTGGAGATCGGGATCTTGAGCGAGAGCCGCCATGTCGACGATACCTCCCAGGTGGTGGTGACCGACTTCGGTTTCTTCCAGCAGAATTGGACCTGTGACCCAACGGAGACCTGGATCGGGACCTTCTGCCACTATAAATATCGATAAACAGGTAATTAGTAATTAAAATCATCACAACACACGACAAAAATTATATTGGCCAAAAACATACCTGCGCCAGTTTTTCCTTGGATGATACTTTTTATCTCTGCCCCTACTTCTGGACCTACCCCCTCTGAATCTCCTCGTGGCTGGAGAACGAGATCGCCGTCTACGGCTTCTATCACGATCATCCTGGAATATAACAAAAAAGTAATCATCATTTGAAAATTCTGAATGGGAAAAATATTAAATATTTTAATTACATCTTTCCGGTCTCTTCTTCCTGAGCTTTTCTCGACATTGTTGGCCTCATCTTTGTTATCACCAGTAGAAGGTTGAACTTCGGCTTCATTCTCGTTCTCTGTCGAGATCGTCACCTCCATATCTTCCCCCTGAGCATCTTTGGAAAAGCCTGAGAGCGTTTCTTGACTTGAGGATGAGGTGGATGCAAAAACGTCGTAAATCATTTTCTTTTCCTCTTTCACCTCCTTTGGTATTATAGGAGGAGGGGTCTTGGTCATGTAGTCCTTTGTCCTTAAAAGCTCAAACAGACGCTCGATAAACTTTGGCGTCTCTATATAAAAAAAAAGAAGAAAATACTTGTATAGCGAATTGAAATGGCCACGTTTGAAAAAGAAACAACATTGTGTGAGAAAAGTAAACGTACTACTCGATGAAATGACAAATAAGTTTCAAAGCGAGTCAATTTCTCTGAATAAAAGATCACAGAAAGCTAATTGGTAAGACTATTGTATAGCATAATAATATTTAGCCAATTGGGCAATATTGTAAAAAAAATGCTAGAATAGACTCGAACGTAAAATATGTAAACGCAATAATGTTAATCTGCTTTCACTAATATTATTATTGTATATTAATTGCAAAAAAAAGATTTTTTTAATTCTGTAAGGGTAATAAGAAAATAAAAAAAATATTAACCTCCTTGTAGGAAGACGTCAAGTTGATCCTGCATACTTTGGCGGAGATCTTTTTCCGGTTTGTCTTTCTTGATGAGGGCAAGTACATATTTGGCCAATGCTGCTGGGTCTGCGTCGCACCTTTAGAAAAAAAACAAATATGAGAAAAGTTTTTTGATTTGTGAATAATGTTGAATTTTGTTTACAAAGGTTGAAGGATGGCTGTAAGCCACGCTTTGAACTTGTCCGCATCTTCAATGATCATTCCACCCGCGGAGAGTTTCTCGACGACCTGACTCTCTCCCCCAAAAGAATTGATGCTCCCTGCTTTCCCCGTCGTGAGGCTTATTTGGGGTGAACTTCTTCGGTTCAACTCAATCGCAGGCTGCGCAAACAATCAACAATAGTCATTTATTAGGCACAATTATTAACTTCCTCATTGTTTGCAGAATAATAATGTAACATTATGTTTGGCAAAATGGAACAATGTTGAAACAAGTCTTTTCCTTAGCTGGAACAACTAAAACTAATTATTATTTCGGTCAGTAGTAAGAAATTATTAAATGTTCAATGACTGTCATTTGCCTTTCAATCCCAATAATTAATTGAAAACAATTATATAATAAACATGCGGAACTTTTCTATATTGAATGCAATTCAATTGACTTGGGAGCTTTGAGGGGGTCAAACTATTCATTCATTTATAATGCATTTCTTTAACAAGAACTGAATCTGGATCATCTCAAATCATTTTATAAGCCTTCAGTATACATGGATTATTTTGAGACATTACCCCCACTAACTAATGTATCCTCAGCGATAACAAAAAATTATCATTAATGAATGATATACAAACGCAGGCCGAATACTAATCTCAAACCTTTTTTTTTATAAAACCAGCAAAAAATCAAAATCGATAAGTTCTGTTAAGTTAAAAAAAAATGAGAAACTACTGAAATTCCTCTTTGAAACAAAATTCGGTTCCAATTGGGTTCCAAACAAGAGGTTGTATTTCACTACCTATTTACGCAGCTAATATGCTAATCCAATATCCAGAATAATGGATAAGATTAAAACATACGATTTGCAAATTTACACTACAACTCTCAACTTTTGTGATAAACCCAATTTCATACAACTAAAACAATTCAAACTTGACTTATCAAAATCTTAATGCCTAAAATGGATTATTTGGAGAGCTATTTATTTGACCATAAACTATGCAACTTTATATTACAATATTTGAAAGCTTTTGCTTTTCCAAGGCTTTACCTAAGGAAATGTAAATGTTTCCTACTAGATTTATAAAATCACTTTTGTCTAAAAAAAATTGAATAGTATTATATAAATATATCACTAATCCCTGAAGACTTTCTCGCTCCTCTAAGATTTTCACAAAATGGTTTTAATACATTACAAACTTGCATTCACTTCACGCAACTTGACGGAGTTAACTAGGTTTCGTTTATTTTCCAACCTTTTACGCGAATGATATAGACACTTTAATAATAATATAGCAAGCGTGGTATTATATAATGTGGAGTGCTATGTTATGACATATTTAGCTAACTAGCTTACCACTGACTGCGAGTAGGAACCTAATTTTGAATTTGCGTACGATGTAGTAGAGTATTTGGTTGGAGAAAGATCGCTTATTAGATCACTGATGCTTATCCCTATTTCACATAGTTGAGCGATATGTTAACTTTTCTCATTTAACTATCTCGTTTTAAACAACTCGTGTATTTGTTACAATATGCCTATGGATAGATAGGATTGGAAAGGTAGGAAACCAAAGATTAGTTTTGGAAAGACGGCGCATACTTTGTGTCCATCGGACTCAACTATCACTTTTACTTTGCCAGCAGAAGAGGAACAGCATCACATCGACATCTGCGAATCCCCACCACAACTACCAACTCCTTGACAAAGTTGATGCCCAAAATTGCCAAAAAATTATAATTTCATGAGATGCTATCTTGATGATTTAGGTAGGATCATAATTGTGCTCTACTAGTTAATTAACATACCGGCGGGCTTTCCACCAACTTCCTCCCAGAAAGCGCAGTAAGATCCGAGACTTTGGTTCCGCACCAAGTTGAGAAATCCGAACCCAAGGCCCATTGGACCACTCGCCTATTGTCAACGTTAAACTTGATAAGGCGACCTGTTGGCGGGGGCGTGGGGGGAGGAGCAGAGTTCGGCGGCGTATTCCCCTCCGTCGGCGTCAACTCGTCCACTTGCATCTCCATGTCAATGTCAGGGACCGTCCCATCCTGAGACATAGGCGTCGCCATCGATGATATTTCAAGGGTCGAAAAGCTTTTTTTGTCGTTTTTGTTGTTTTTTGAGAGAGAGAAAAAGAAGACGTGTGACCAATAAAAGATGTGAAGGAGAAGTGAGGGCTCCTGTCCCTCGCCTCTCATTTCCCCAAAAGTTCAATGACACAAACAAAGCTGACCCCAGAGAAAAACAAATGATTAGCAAAGACGCTTGGCCAAAACTTAATTAACTTAGTTAAATTTTAATTAATTATGTCCTTTATTATGCTCTTTGACAATTAGAATGCAATTATTATTTCATCTCGTTATAATTTCGTCATATACCAATTAAACATGCGACTGAAATAGACTAGAATTAATACGAAATAGCACCGGATTAAATCATTTTTCACAGATAAAATTATGTCAATGTTTCACAGGCTTTTGATTTTAAAATACTGGCTTCGGATAATGTATAAAAATACATTTTATATACCATGTTCTTTTGCTATAATTATCACAGAAAAAAGAAAAATGGTTGTTTCACAAAAAATTTGGATATGGGGAAAAACATTTTCATGCAAATTGTGGCCACGTCACTTTACGATTCAAATTCAGATGACGATTTGTCCATTTCCGAAGAGGATGCAATTGGGGAAGACACGTCAACGACTTCATCCCCCTTGTAAAAGACGAGAGGGTCGGAGGACACGGCAGACGCAGCCGCAGAAATCCCAACAGGCATCTTTCCAGAAGGATCAGGGATAATTGGGGATGAGGGGGTAGATGAAACATAAGAAGGAGGTCCACTAGCACCCCAGCCAATGCCTAAAACACACAACAATTAAAGATAATGTAGCTATAATAAATAGATGTGTATGCAAGCAATACTTGATGCAGGAGAAAACCCGGGTGGCTTTGGACTAGAGCTCGGAAGTTGGGAATGTGACAAGGACTGATCAACAGACGAGCCTTCGTTGCTTCCATTGGCTCCGTTTGCAATCGAAAGGAAGCTTGATCCGGCAGAAGAAGCTTAAATTGAACAAGATTAAGATAATTATTGTTAGCTTATGAAAGGCGAAGTGTGCATACATGGGCAAAATATGTTGTGCATGGAAGATGGGATGGAATTTGCAGGTCTGTAGTTGGTCAGCAGTATCCTTTCCAAAAAGAGATCCAATTGACGAAGAGATAACGCATTATGCAAAGTTTCGAGGGTTTTTATGCCTGGAAATTTGGTAGAATCGGACATGTTTGCCTCTGCCACATTTGCTAAAAGAAATCAGGGATGATTATTTTGCCAACTGGATGGGAAGCTTGTGTGTTATATAGGCCTTACAATCATGAAGACGTTCTCCAGTGATGGGTTTTAAATGGAGGTCGGGTATGGAATGACCGGTTATTACAGCCGTGGAAAACAGACTAGTCGCACCCCGTGTTTGTGCAAAGGATCTAAATTTTGCCAGCCGACTGATGTGCATGAAGTTGTCCAATCTACCTGCTCACAGGTACACAAATACACAAAATAAGACATCTCATCACTACGTCTACAAATTATATTTATTAGGCTCATAATTAGTAAAAAAAAGGCCTGAAAAATAAATACTAATAATAAATAAATCAACAAATCAAATCAAGGAGAGAATCATAAATATAGGAAATAAAAAAATAATAGAAAAAATAATAAATAATAAAGCCATATGAACCACCATTTCGTTTCCTGTTAATAGCCCATTAAAAGGGGACAAGATATTATAGCTTTAAAGGTAAACAGGACGGAAGGGTACTTTTGAGCACAAAATTTTCATAAGGTAGCATCCATTCTTTGATATACTGACCTTTATAAGTAGGAGGCACTTCCATTGAATTAGCTCGAATTTCACGATGGCCAGGAGCATCTCTGTAAAACGGAAATGAAGCCTTTAAACCAAATTTATCTTTATTTTTGTTTTAGTGGTTTAATTACTTGATTGGAATTGGTTTTGAGCATTGAGAAAAGTTGCCAGCTTCTTCGTCCACACTGCCCAACTCTTTGTTCTCGGAATGTTTAAAACTGGCAGTTCGTCGTCGTGTCACTTCTGATTCACTGTATGACATTCTAGCGGGTGGAGCAACTTCTTTATCAGCTTCCACTTCCGTCGAGCTACTTGCTACTGTATCCTTCGTCGCCTCTTGATTACCATTCTGTAGAATAAACATACGTATAATTGCATAGGTTGTGGTTCCAAACTCACAGACTCGTTCTTCTTTGCAGATTCACTTCGACTATTTGGACGAAAGCCTGGTCCTTCTGGACCATTTTTTTGGACACAGCAATTAACTCCCGGACTAAAATGGAGTTCCACATGAAATCGTTCTTCAGAGTGAATATCTTTGGTTGGATCCTCATAAAGCATGATTACAATTTGGGTTAAATAATTTAGTTCAGACACAGCACTCAAATATTCCATTGCCCGTTGCCACTGCTCATCTTGTTTTATCTGCAAACCCTTTAAACAAATAATTTATTTTATTAGAGTGCCACAAATATATTTTGTCTCACTTACATCAAGAAGTCCACCGAATCGAATCACTGTTAGCAAGGAATGAATGTGACTTTCACTTGTAAAATAAAGTCGTGTTCTAACGTGACGTCCTGGACTGGATACTCCATGTGAATATCTTATATGATTTAAAAAAAAAAACGAAATCAATACATTTTGAAAGACGAGAGAAAATATAAACTCAAATAAAAGAAAATACCGTGGGTTAAGTCGATTTACAGATTCATCATTTGGATCCCCAACATTCCTTTGAAGATCAGTTCGAATTTTTCGTAAAAGGGGAGCACATATTCCCTGAGCAATTGCAAGCTTATCCAATTGAGTTAATCCATACTCCTATATAAAAAATAATAATTTTAATATGATACATTTTACTAATTAAAAATTTAATTCAAATTTTACTTGTGGAATGACAATATCAGCCAAATATTTGGCATAAGTGTAAAGTTGTTCAGCTTGATCAAATCCAATAGCGTGAGAATTGTGCTGAATATCATATTTTATGCAGTCATAAATATCAGGAATCTTTGAAATGTCATAATTTCCTTTCGTCTTAAAATCTTTTTCAAGTTTTCCCCATCGACGAGCCATAAGGTCCCAACTTTCTCCGTGGTATAAAGTAGCATCCTTCGTCTTGCTGTCGTCTCTTTTTGCTTGGATTAAAACAACCAACTTGTGAATCAATTCCAATACTTTTTCACAACATTCATGAGGATTCTTGATTATCTCCAAGGCTTGATTTATGCTGATGGAATTACAGGGATTCACTTTCTCAATGTCTTCTGGTGTAATTTCTTTGTCTTGTTGCATCAAGTCGTGAAGTTTCTGCTTCACTCTGTAATTAAAGCATTTATTTTAATTAAATATTTAGATTCAATTTTCCCATTTATAATAATAATACTGCTTTCATACTGTCTCTGAAATTTGCTAGACTCGCAATCGTTATCCAATAATCCATTTGTATGGGCTGATTTAACCATCTGCACCAAAATAGGAGTCAGCTCTCCTTCCAAGGCAAGTAATCCTTTTGCAAATGCAGCCGCCGTCATTTGGACACGACCTTCGTCCGAAGCATAAATTTTCAAGTCGTGACGATAAGTGGAATGAAGTCTAAGGAGCCCAAGTCCCTGCGTGCCTGCATATTCACCTGCATATCAATAACCAATGGCAAATTAGAGTTTAGCCACATTGACCCACATTGCAGCAAATTATGCACATCACAACAAGCAATTGGTTGAAAAATTAGAGAAAGAGCTCTCAAGAAAGTCATTGATTTAAAAACGTGTTAGATCATAATTTGCGCATTACCAACAAATCCCAAGTCAACTACATTATATTATACCAAATAATAAAGTTGCCAAGCCAAGACATTATTAATTAATTGCTAGAATTATAAATAGTTAGTTTGCTTATTTGATTAGCGTAAAATTAGTTTCAAAGATACCACCCAACAATCTAGCGAGTCCTTTACCATGATAAACTAATATTTATGTAATTAAGCTATTTACTTGCCAAAAGTATTAATTGAGCGTTCTTATTACTCATGCACTGATGTCTGCGTGTTGTATTAGTCTACAATTGTTCCAAGGATGGCTACTTTGTTTGTTAGAAGTGTGAGTAAGTACAACTCAAAACACTGGAATTGTTGAGTGCTCATTTTTAATGTCGATCGTACCATCGTCAGTTTCAATAGCTCCCCCCGTCATCCACCCTACTACAAAACTGGCATGATTAAACAAAAAAGAAAGCTAGTTTACTACCTAATAATAATAAATACATATATAGATAGATAGCCAACATAAGAGAGAGAGAAACAATAAAAAACAAGAATGGTGTAATTACCCAAATTAGAAGATTAGCACCACCCATCCATCCGGATGTATGCAGAGAATTGTTGAAATTGGTTTGCAGAAGGAGGATACGCAGGATTTTTATAAAAATACATAAAATAAACTCAAATAATACTTTCACTAAAGATATTCTAATTGAGGAAAGGGAAATGCTTTCATAAAGTTGTTAGTATATTTTAACACCGAGTATTATTCATGTGTCCTGAAGTTCTCGTGTTTAAAATTGTAATTATTATTGTATTTTAGACTTGTAGTTTAGACTTTGTAATCATGATCTTTGACTAATTATTAATTTATAATCATGGCTTTAGCTCGCCTCTTTCTTCCTAACCATTCAATACTTGAAAAAAGTTAAAGCTTTGGTGATCAATTGAAAAAATGAAGAAGCGAGCCAGCAAATCTTTTAAAGGTTTACATTCACAAAATACAAAAAAAACTAAATTAAGAGGACACCATAAGAGATGAGTAATGGTATTTTTTTGGAACCATACCTTGACCACCTGGATACATGCCTAAAAATTAACAAAAACAATTCAATTAATACTTTCGTTGCAATTAATACAAATGAATTTCTTAAAAATACATCTGAATATACGCCCAAGTTCTTCGGCCTGAACTCTTCCAGCCGGAGTCAATTCTCCACCCCATTTTAAAATCAAAACCAACGACGGTTCCTTTGGTGTGTCTATTAAGCAAATGACAATTTTAAAACAACAGGTGCCATTTCAACAATATTGCAAGAATACCGTCATCACTACTAGAAGCTCGTGGTCTTCCTTTTGGTTGATATTTGAGTTGAACTTTTCGATTTATTCCAGAGAAATATCCATACCTAGAAAAAAGAGAGAAACACATTCAGAATTAATCTAATTAAGCTAGTTTATATTATTACATTTCCAAAACATTTTTAAGCTGGTCAAGTTTTCCACGCTTTTCGTCAATTTCGGGTTCCTTATTATTTTGTCCCTCTGCTAAAAGAAATCTGGCAATATCCAAAACTTCTTGGAGTTGTTTTGGTCGTTTTAATTTCACATTCCGTTCTGGAGTTCCTCCGCATTTTTCAAACAACTCGAAAAATCTAAAAAATAAAATAAAATAAAATATACATACATTTAATATAAAAAGTTTTTTTAAAGGATATTTTTATTTTTCGCCATACTTTGAATGTCTAACTTCCATTTTCATTTTCTGTTTGGGTGTCCGATCTAAAGAAGAGAAGAATAAATTTCTAATACTTTTAATTTTGTGCTATTATAATAATCCTTCATCATACCTCCATGTCTGATGACTCCAACTACACAACGTAGCTCCATCCTATTTTTTTTTTAAATAAGTAATTGCATATTAAAATTATTCAGGAAATATACAAGCATACATTTTCCCAAATGTGGTTGGAACAATTGGTGGATCATCTAATTGATATGGGATTGTCCATGGAATTCTTAGTTGAGGAGCTAGCTCTCGGAGAACCATATTTCCCAAAATTCTAGCACAGTCGTCGTAATATTTGTTCGAGTTCTTAACAAAGCTAAATCCATTCACATCGCAAACATAAGACTTTCCATTGGCCCTGTGTGTGCATGTAAAAACAAAAACATTACAACTTTCATCGCAAAAATAGAATACGAGGTAGTTGGCTACCTGAGCAAATCAAATCCACAAACTGTTTGTTTAAATGCCAAACAAACTTTCCTTGCAATCAGTTTCTCTAAAGCACTCAATATCACAGGATACCGTACTTCTTTTCCTTCAGAGTCTCTTTCCACTTTCCCTGTAATTGAATGACATTAATTTAATGATTCCAAATCAATAATCAATCAAGCATTTCATCATAATAACTTGCCATCCAAAGCTGGGGATTTTCTGGCTTCTGCATGAGCATAATCCGGTCCCACAGTATAGACCTTTACGTCAGTCCCATCCGTTGGCATAAAGTCTTCGTAAATAAATGAACCAGTTTTTCTAACTCGTGACTCTGGAGAATAAACACTGCTCCGACTTCCAATTTTACGAAATAGTCTCTGACTCCCACCGCCCGCAGACGTGGGATAATAGATGTAAATGTTGTGGTCTTCTGCGGACACGGGCTTCTCCACAAATGGCTTATTAAATATTACTCCATTGACTTCTACATGATCCTCAGATTCGATGAGTTCGTGCACTATGGGAAGCAACAATTAAATAAGTAATAAATTATATTACTAATTATTTCTTACTTTTGGGATCTGGACTATCACGGTCAAGAACGGCATATCTTGGGAGCAATATATTTTCTTTTTCTAAAATCCCATAAACTTTTCTTCGATCTTGAATCTCATACTGCATTTCGATATTGTTAATGATGTAAGGGGCTCTTAAGTTGGCATAACTTATAGCTTTGTCTAACGGAAATCCTTTTGAGTGGAATGAAATTAAGCAGTCACACAACGGCCACTCTTCAACAGGGATCTGAAATTTTTCAGTAAGCAATTTTTTCAAAAATAGATCAAGTTCACAACCTGTACTGTGTCATGCATATATAAAATGAAAATTGGATTTTGTCTCACATTTGTAATTGGTCTCACCTTAAGTATCGTTTCTTCAGGGAACACAACTGTCTTGATGTACTCAAAGTCATCCAATCTAGTCAATATTTCTTTCATGGGTTTACTCTCTGATTTCTTTGCCATGGCACAAATCCCGACGACAACTTGCTTCCCAGATTTCTCCTTGTCATCACTTCCATCAAACATGGTAACCTACGGATAGAAAAAATCATGTCAATTATACGAGCATTGTAGTAATAGCTTCGTAAAACTATAGCTCACGTACTTTCCCCATGGAAAGGCTCTTTATGAGCCTCATTGTTATAAATGAAAAACAATTTGCCATTTTTAAGCAACTCTCTAAGCTTACATATCGAATAAGATTTTTTTTTAAATCTTTAGACTCACGAGATGAATAGAACATAGAACACAAGTGCAAGTATCAAAATGCAATGAAAGATAAAAATAGTCAAATGCATTTTACATACTCGACCCCAAAACTTACTCGGTTCTGGTATGACGACAATGGAGTGAGATCGTCATCGTCATCAAGTTCCTCGTCGTCGTAATCGTAATCGGACTCATGCATTGCGAGGTAATCAACGTACATTTCGTTGAGATCAAAAACACTAAACTTTTCTCCCAGAAACAATAGAATTTTCCCAAAAAGGAAATTCGTATGGGTTCTTCGGACTTATTAACGAAGACTACAAGAGAATGAGAGAAGTCACGAAGAAGCTAATGCCAAAACAAACTAACTGCACATATCATAAATGCGATGAGCATGACTTTATGAACAATTCCCGAACTCATGGCAATCCGACAGAAATCCTATAAATACTAACTCTGTCGGAATTAGAAAGAGAGAACATGTTGTATCGTATACTGCGTGTAATGCCACAGATGATGCAATGGATGGTTATCAACGAGATGAGTTAAAGGGCATAGGTAAATAAAAAAACAATAGAACACTGTTTCAAATCCATTCATAAGCTTAAGTATGTGATTCAGAGAGCTTAGCCAAATTGAGGTTACGATAACAAAATGACACAAAGTTGGCAAAGCATTACAAAGCGTCATGAAACGAGGCTGTGACTCCCAAACAGCCCAAACACAGCTTACAGAAAAATTATGAAAAATATCCGAAACGTAAACATAATTATAATTATATAATTACATAATTACCCTTGTTCCATTGTAAGCTTGTGCACAGTAACTATAAAAGTTTTCTAGGAAGCCTTTGTAGCCAGCTTCCAACTCTGTGTACGACATTTTCGTCAACAATGAAAAAAGTGGACACAAGTAGGTCACTTATCGTCAGTCCCTTAAAAACTAGGCGGAACAAAGGTTATATAACAAATCATGTGTAAATGGGTTGAATTCCTTTGGAGTCAGCTGTGAGACTTTTTGAGCGGAGTATTGCCAAATACAAATATCTCGGAGACGTGGAGCTCCGGAATATTTGACAACAATTAGTTAATTGTTATTTGGTCAGGGGCGTGGACAACGTCAGCAACAAGGACAAGAAACCTACCTGGACAACATCATTAAGAAGGAGAAAGAAAGAGGAAGGGGTGGACATGGACGTGGCCACAATTTGCAATGTTCTGGGGACAATTTTAGGACTAATTGGGATTCTGGGGACAATATTCCTCCTTCTGGTAAATTAAAACTAAAATTTTGTTGGTAATTTTGAATGGGAGGTGCATGTCGTTGTCGTTGTCAAGGATTCTTGTCATTTTTTATGAGAACCCAATAAAAATAAGACATACCGGCTTATAGCGTCGTATTCCATAATAATCGTAAAGAAGTTTCGAGAGTTTCTCAGAATCCGTTTTCAAGTCAAGGAGCGATGTCGCCGACATCTTGTCTTTTTTTAATAGTATTTTTTAAAGAATTGGAATGGTCCTCGGCGTTTAGCTAACTTGCAAATGAGCGTCCTTTGTCAAACTTTGAGTCATAGGTTAACTTTTGGCATGCCTAATTAAACAGAGGCAGTCTTTGCAATAATACTCTTATTAAGAGAAGCTGGCCAATAAGATAAGGGCTAAGACTTGTAATGCAAAGGAAAGAAGAAAAGACAGAGCAATTAAATAACTCCATAAAATAGTTTAGACAATACAATGCAGTCTGGGCTTTTTGCAGGAGGCGAAATATGACACTGATAACCTGACCACGTCTTAAATGCTGGCTCATTTTATTAATTTTAGTCGCCTTCTCCTTTTCAGACCGATTGTAGTAATGTATAAGCTCATTTTCCTGGAAGCTTGTTTTGCAAAACTCCTTCAATATCAAGGGTTGATATTTATGTGGATGAGCAAATTCAAGTATGAAAATAATTACAGGATCCATGCTTTGTAATAGTCATAATGAAAGAAGCATGCCGCATTTTTTATATTTACCTTTTTTGCAATGGCAATGGAATTTTACAACAATTAAATGGACAATTTTAAATAGAATCACGTCCCTTGTCAGTCTCGCATGCAAGGATGCGTTTGTTTGTTTACTTCTTTTTTCAGACATAAACTAATTATGTCCTAATTAGCAAGTGACATGAATGAACAAAGGAATGAATGTAAATAATATAATATCATCTTTGGAAGTTTACAGTTCTCATTTCTGCTGACTTTGTCATTTTTTTATTTGTTGTTATTTTATTTATTTCAGTTGGCAATAATTTTACGACGAGGAAATCCATATCCTGTGGTTAAACGCTATGAAGATGAAAAAGTTTTTACTGATCCAACTACAAAGAAAACATTTCCATTCCCAACATTGGAAGCCCCGGCGTCCGTCTTTTTATCTGTGATAGTTCCTGCATATTTTGAAGAAGAACGACGTATGAATTAATTAAGACTTGTTATGCAATAATAATAAAAATAAAAATAAAAACTCGATTCGTTTTTTCCAGTTCCTCCGATGCTAGAAGAATGTGTGCAATTCTTGGAGGAAAAATGCAAGCAACAGCCAAAATTTAATTATGAAGTAATTGTTGTGAATGATGGAAGCACCGATGGCACTTCTCAAGTTGTTTGTGACTACATGAAAAATTTTGGCTTGGAGAAAATTAGGCTGCTAAACCTAGTGAAAAATAGAGGCAAAGGTGGTGCTGTTAGATTGGTATGCAAAATATTTATTACTTTGTAATTAAAAAGGAAGAATGATTGGTTTATGTGAATTGCAGGGGGTACAAAGCAGTAGGGGAAAATGCATTTTGTTTGCTGATGCGGATGGTGCTACAAAATTTGCTGATTATGATAAACTTTATAAAGCACTTCAAGAATTAATGACGCAAGGTAACACTTATTATTATTTTTGTGAGCACTAGATTAACACATATTTTTTATTAATAAACAGAAGATTATAAAGGAGATGAAGAAAATTTTCAAGGAATTGTCTGTGGATCTAGAGCACATATGGAGAAAGAAGCTATTGCCACAAGATCCTTCTTTCGAACAATTCTAATGCACGGTTTCCATTTCCTTGTTTATATTTTTACTGTTCGAGGCGTTAAAGATACTCAATGCGGATTCAAATTATTTACTAGAGCAACTGCAAAAAAATGCTTTTCCAATTTGCATATCGAAAGATGGTAATTAATCAGTTATAATAATTGTTGACTGACAAATACTGACAATATGTTTGTTGTAACCTTTGGTAATAGGGCTTTTGATGTCGAGCTTTTATCCATTGCACAAACATTAAAGACTCCGATTGCTGAAGTAGCAGTAAACTGGACAGAGATTGAAGGTTCGCTCAAGTTTTGATAATACTATTATATGATCTTTGATTTTCTGACTTTGAGTTGTTTCTCCCCTAAAGGTTCCAAAGTGACACCTTTCTGGAGCTGGTTGCAGATGGGGAGAGATTTGTTTTTGATATGGTTTCATTATGCAATAGGAGCTTGGAAATTAAATCCAAAATCTGACTAAATATATATAATAACTAATTTTATACGAGGGAACAATGAGGAAACTGGAACACATTCCTTAAAGAGAGAGAAAGAAAGAAAGAATTGATAATAATATTTTGTTGATTCCATTTAATTTCCTATTACTTTGTATATTACTTTTTCTGTTGTCAACTGGAATGTTATTATATAGTAGTCCTACCTAAAGTATATATATTTAAGATTTTCTTATCGGGAATTGTTTTCCTAGTCATAATTTATCAGATTTTTGTAAAGCAATAATTCATTCGACAAATTCAATAAAATTTCTAAAGGTTCTTACTTTCCGTCTATTTTGACACTCTGTTCCCCGATAAATTGGGAGGTTAGAAGGAGAATTTGAGAAATTGGGCTACTCTTATTAGATTCTCTTTCATAACACAAAAGTTGACATCAAACAGGCGAAAATCAGGAAACCAAGTAAGAGGAAATAGAAAATGACAAAGACTAGTTTTACAAGCAGAGTTCCAATAATTCCGTTTTCTTTTAGACTTTAGTCAGACGAACATTGTTTTACCACCAAACCAATAAATCACTCCTTGGCCTAATATCATTATTATACTATGGGTCTACCTACATATTACACACAAAGCCAAAGCCTTTGTGCATGCTAAAACCATTGCCAGATAAAATCTGTCTTTTCTGTTCTTTGAGTCAAATGGGCCCTTTAAATTAGTTAATGATTGGCCACATTTATTACCACTCGCATGAACTCTTGATGTCCGTTCAACAACTTGTTTTACAGCAAACAATAATAAAGGAAAGTCGAGACATGCATAACAATTTCCCCTCTCCTTTCACCCCAAAGAAAGCTAAACATTTTTAATTTTTCATTTCATTGGCTTTTGACTGGATTTTGTCTATTTTCCTTGCTTGTTGTCTTGTTGTATCTGCTAATTGAATGTTGCATGAAAAGAAAGGTTTTGAAGGAAAGTTGGTTTGACTTTGGGCTTTCTTGAGTGCATGTCATGCCGTTGAGCAATAAATAGCCTTTTAGCTTCAGACTGTTGACTATAGCCCAGAAAATCTGAGATGGAATCAGTGTTCTCTTACAAGATTTGACATTAGCCACATATTTTGCATGTAAAATAGAATAGAATGGGTCGTGTGGGGAATAACACCTGGAAACACGCAATTCTCATATTACTCATTTCCATTTGGAATGCTTTGAAGTCTTGATGTATTAGGGTGCCGCCTCTTTATTCACACCCTTGCGACCCCAGCATCAGCTAATTTCTTCTAATATAATAATCACAGAGCCTTATCTCATCATCCATCGCTCAACAGCTCCCTTTCTATTCAACCGCACCACCAAAGACCAGCAAACAAACAAGAGGACACCAAGATAACATTCAAAACATCAAAATTCACCCACAATTTGACACTTATTTGTCCTCGTTATCTAATTGCAAAACGTTTTAATCATATCTTTTGTCAAATGGATGTGTATTTGTTGTTGACTGATCGACTAAGCCTTGCATTAGAGGTGAAAGCTCATGAAGGACTTTCTCTGGACTTTCCTCTGTCCAGTTTACACCCATATCTTTGTTTGCATCCCGTAAAACGTGTTTGAACTGAAATGATGCGATTTGGTGAAAGTGACACTAGTGACAAGGAGGACAAGAAAACATTATTTAGATGACGCCGGAAGATTACCCAGCACTCCAATTCGTGCACTCACATCAATTCCAAGGATTTGCCACAAAACTCTACTAATCGTTTCCATTATTTGTTGGTCCATATATACTTTCATTAGATAGAACACATGTCACTCTCCATGTCCCTGTCAAAGAGAACCAACTGCGAAGGGGAACTCAAGTTTTAGTATTTCATCCAACAAGATCTCTGTATATTTTATACCCAGTTTTAATGAAAGCAGAAGAGTGCAAATTAAAACACACTTCATATCCATCCAGGACTTTCTCCCTTTCTCCTCTTTTAAATAATAATAAGTTGGAGTGGGAGTGGTAATTGCCCACTGACAAAGTAAAATAAAAGTAAGAAACTGCGGAAACTGGCCAACCTCAAACTAATTCTAAATTTGATCTTGACTTTCCAACTTTCACTTTCAAAAGTCACATTACACGCGTCAAAGTTCCCTTAATTACGTCTATGAAATGCTTTAAAACTTTCACCACACTTTATCAATGTTTTGTGTCATGTTTTGGAAAACTAATTTTGAATATTTGAATGCAGTATACCGAGCACAAATTTGTGTTTTGTAAAAATCAAGTAAATTGTTTGTAATTTCAGTTTAGGAACTTTAGAGCTCGTAATTGTTCAATTAAGGTTGCAAACGATGATGGGAAATGGAAGCAAAAAACAATATGAAGAGCACAATGACTCAAGTTGATGCGGAAGACAAGAAGATAAGCAAACCATGAAAGTACCTCCTCTGTATTTAATGCTTATGGCATCATAATCCTCTTAATAAACCCAACAATCTGGCATCTCGTTAACATAAAAATGAGAAGGAAGCTTGGCAAACAACATGATGAGACAAAAGCCAAATGTCGTTTATGCATTTTTGAAAAAGGGGATTGAATAGTTAAGACGTCCACCAACAACTTTCACCATTCAGAAAGAAAGTTGATGTTTGGGCGACAGATTACATCTCTCAATCATTTTAACACTTGTTCCTAAAAAAACTGAAATATCCCAATAAATATTAAAGTTGTCTTCATAAATCACAGCAATAAAACCAAAATTCTAGCCATTAAACAATAAAATGTTTAAAAATAGCTCATTATGTATTTTTAATACACTACATTTACGACCTCAATTGAGGAAGTTAATCACGGAAAATAAAGTATTGTGGAGCACTTATAAATTTTTATTTCCATCCATAGAAAAATAATTGTAAAAGATTAGATCAAAAATTGTCAAGATTGCATGACTTGTAGGATACAAATGACCTGCAATAAAATATGTTGGAGTGCCGAAACATTTCCGTAAAAAGGGAACTTGTGGTTGTTTCCTTTGAGGGCGATTGAATTGTGCTTTCTTTCTCCCACAAAATGCTCGTGTTGAGATTTGGAGCGGAGCTGCATTATGTAACTAACTTTCCTTGTGTGTGAGCCAAAGAAATTCCGGATGCTCTTCTTACACGAAAAGTGGACTGACGGCCACTAAATACATGCCATTTGATTGGCCACTCATAAATAAAATACCTCAATGAGCAAGAGTTATTGTCCAAATGCATGAAATTCCAACAATGCGGCAAAAATTGCAAGACTCGACCACAGAGTAAAGAAAGAGTCAACAATTCATTAATTAATTGTTATTAGTCTTATGTAGATATGCATATTTAATAGTCAGGATTAAGAAAGGCTAAATCTCAAAAGTTTAAGAGATGATTTAACAAATATTGTCTTTTACTTGTAAGTTACGCAATAACTGACCCTGACCAAAGGGAGGGGGGAACACCAACTAACTTTCTCATCTGCCAACTAATTCATTTACTATTTACACGCTTTTGCTTAAGTGCTTAAATTCTGATGTAATTTGCTCTCACCGTTTTCATCTTGTTTATCAGAGAAAGCTGTTTGCTAGCCTTTGCTTGTATTCTAATTAATTATTTAGCAATTAATCCAGAATCCAGGCAAACTTTAGATTCTTCTTTACCTTCAGACCGAGCAGCAACCAAGAATTTAAAATATCTCCAACACCCCTTAGCCCAAGATTCTTATTTTTATTTTTTGTTAACACATGAATCAGCCAGCAACTGTTTGTACCAGTGACAATTGAACATATTTTTTTACGTTTACAACTTGTCTCAAAAAAGAACAAAATGACTTGTTAACTTTTAGCTGAGCAAATTGAGGTTTTGGGTTTCTCCCCGTTCCATTTCTTCCCCTGCCTGTATTATTCGCTTTCACCACCACCAACACTTCCCATTTTCTCATGGACTGAGGGAGGGCTGAAATAAGCTTCACTTTGACACAGAGAACAGATAAGCACGAGCTGGAGAAAACGGGTGAAAGTGAGCACATTCCCCACCACAAACTAACGGCCCGTTCGAGGAGTCACACTGAGACGCGGATGATGACAACTACACAAAATTCATAATAATAAGGCAGAATCTTTTCAAAGTTTTGCATTGTGCAAATTTTTAAAACATTGGGAAAAGTAATAAATAAAAATAGTAAATAAAACAGAACAATTTCATTCATATTACATTCAAATTTGTCCCTCAAGGGAAGTTAATCTTGAAATCGTTCAAATGGAGATCTCAAGTTCAGCTCTGTGTGTAACTGCAGTTGTGTGATATTTTAAGCCCTCCTTATTTACCATTTCCCATCCAAACAAAAGAGGAAATCTACACATTTGGAAATATAAATCCACTTGACCTTTGCAAAAAAGTGAACTTTTAAAGTGTTACATAACTCCCAATCATATAAAATATCAGAAAAACAAAAGAAAGTGGGTGAAAGTGTATTTGAGGGGAAAGTGAGATTACCCTTAAACAACTTCCCCTTCTCTTCCTTCTTCTTCTTGAACCAAAAACTTGTCACTTTGGTTGAAGCTATTGAACTTGTCGTAAAATTTACTCCATGAAACATGAAATTACATAAACAGTGAAATTATTTCGTGTTTGATTTGTTTAATTAAGGAAATTGGGGAAGAGATTTCTCAATCATTTCCACTTTGTGAATTGGCTGATTTGAGACTGTTGCAATAGTCATTACCTGCACGTCTACTTCAAACATGGACATAAATGCGTAGACTGTTGTGTGTTTGTGAGTGTTAATTGAATTTATCTAATCAAATCATGACGGTATAGACTCAAACCAACCAAGGGAAGGAAAATAAATCAACTTATAGTAGACTAATCTAAATAGAGTTAACTACTTAACAAATTAAACCAGATTTTCTGAATTAAAAATATCCAACAATAAGCTATTTTAGCTGCAACGTCAGCAAAGGTAAGCAATAAAATGTGTCTTTTTTTAAATCCCATAAAACATTGCATTTGTTGTCAATTGCACTCTCAGGAGTAATATGACAATTTAGAAATTCTTTAAAACATATTCTTTTTTAAAGATGACATCAAAGTTTGGGTAATTTCACATGTAAAAAGACAAACTATTCCAGTGTAATGGGTTGCATCCGCACAATTTCCCTTTTTATCTAATATTGTGTTATCTAAGTATATTTTCGGCTTTTGAATGTATGCATGGGGAAATGAATACAAATGTGAATGAATGCAGCAAACACAAAAGATTGTCTTTCTCACATTGTTGTTGTGGTGCATGAATATCATGTCGTGTGATTATCTCGTTTAGCAATGAACTTTCACCAAAAATATTTCATTCTAAAGAATCAATAAATCTGCAGCATTGTTTGCTTTGTCGCTGTACATACGCATTTTACTTACACATTTCCATAATTTCCCTTCTGGAATGTATTAAAAGAGTGGTATATGGGACAGCAGAAATGTAAATTGAAAAAGCTAACGGCATTTAAATTAATTGTAATTTTAATAAAATTTTGGCCGAAATTCTTTCAACTCTTGCATTCCGATTGTAATAAATTGAAAGTGTAACTTTCCCTTTCTTTTTACTCGGGAGAGAGTGAAATTGATTTCAATTCAAATTCGTATTCATTTCTTTGGCTTTGGACCAAATGAGAGAAAAGCACTTTTTCTCCTCACTTTATTTGCATTATATTATAAGACTGACAAAAAATAAGTTGGGTTTAACTTGTTGACTGTCTCAAATGACTAAACTCTATTCATCTTCTTCCAATTCCAATAGATAGTTTTTCCCGAAGATTCATCCCCCGCGATAGAGATGGACATTGAATTAGATTTGTTCGGATTTGGATTCACACCCTTTACTTTTTGGTTGGGCAGATTGTTTCCAAACATTTACTTTACTTTGTGAAGCAGGAACAAGTGAGTCCGTCATTAGTATTCTTAGTTCAGCCTCTTCTTCAAACATTTCAATCCTTTATGGACTCTTTCTTTTTTCTAATCCTCAGAGAGATCTTTCCCCAAACCAAACACAACAACAGAAAACAAATTTCAATCCAAATCAAACTTTCCACTATTTGGCACAAAAGCAAGGAGAAAATGTGCTACATGCACAATTCAAATTCAGTGTAATGCTCCATTTTACATTTTACTTTTATTTGAATTGAATTCTCCGAATGGATTTGTATCTCAAGTTCTAACAATCAAAACACGAAGCAGCATTTTGCTATTCATGAGTTTGTTTGTATCATGTCTCATCACACGCCGCAGTCTTTTCAATGCCCTCCACACATTTTTATAGACTGCCGTTCTCTTCCCCTTGTTTTCTCAGGGGCTTTCCAATCACAAAACAAATCCCAAGTTTGTACGTGAACTGCTACTTGAAATTGATGTTTGAGGGATTTTTAATACCAAGCTAACGGTAATTACAAATTACAACTATTTTAGACACTGTACATATTTTTCTATTTAAGATGGATACAATGAAAGAGTTAGCTAACTAATTAGCCAGCAAATCTCTAAAGAATAAACACAATAAGATTAATATTAATTACAAAAAGTCTTTCAAAACTTTTCAGGGGTTAAATTAATTAGCAGCAATTGATAACTTTGTTGAAGAATCAAATTACGATGAGGGAGCATTATGGAGCAGAATTTATTTAAATGGTGGTAAAAGAGAGTGAAAAGTTGGTCTTTGTTTATGTTTGGACTCTGTCCCGTTTCTCATTTCCAGTCCCTTGAAATAGTTTTATTTGAGGATGAGGGGAAATCTGTCTAATCACCACAACTTCATTCCCCAAGGCCATAATTTCAGCGTGAGTGAGCTAATTGTGAGAAGTTGGAGAAATCTTTGCAAACTCTTCCTGTCTAATGTGAAATTTTACTCTGGCCTTTGTCAGCTTCTAAACACAGCCGCAAATAAGTTACAAAATCATCCCTTCCATTGTTTCTAAACATGTCCAAAATTTTATGGTAGCTAAATACATATAAAGTACAAAATTCAACCAAGATTGTGCAATAATTTAGAGAGCAAAATGGTTAAATCTTTTACATGACAAATCTACTTGTAAAAGTCCACATATAGTGTGCATATGTATGTTTAAGTGGTGGAGATGGATAGCCGGGGATTTGCCCCCCACTGACCTCTCCCTTCATTTGTTCACTTGGATGTGGGAAAGGTGATTTTCCTTTCTCAGACTTTCCTTTGTCCCCACTTGGGACCTTTTTGACTGCCTTTGGTTTTGTTTGCTTAGTTAGTTAGTAAGCCATATAATGAGCCAGGGTTGGACTTGGTCTTGTGAGTTAACAGTAGGCTTTGATCTCTCTTAAAAAGTAACATAAAAAGAACAATGAAAAATTATCCTCTCTCCCACTTCCTTTCCTCTCTCAACAAATGAATGTAGAACGTGTAAAATAAGTGAGGGAAAGCAGAGGCTAAGTTGAGTTTAAGTGGTCGATGAATCAAGAAAAGAATAAAACGAGGGACATAATGTAATAACACAGCCTCTCTTTGTTTTATATATTCGGAGAAGAGAAGCTCAATTATTTTATCCCGATTACGCTTTAGAAGCCATCCATATTCAGATTATGAATGTTTGGAAATGATTGCTAATGCACATGTTGTTTCCAAAATTACCAAGGAACAAAAGAAGGAGAGAATCCCAAGAAATGAAAGAAAACGAGTAAACCACACAAAAGTGAGATATTGATTACAACATAACAAAAAGAGGAATCCAAATATCATATCACACTTCCTCTTCTCATTGTGTCAGGAATAAAATAAAGCCAAAATAAGATATTTTATGTCTCAATTTTTGCTACATATAGTGTAGAGAGGGTGGAGGAATTTTTGGCTTCGAGTCTTGATACTTTTATATACTTTCGATATCCAAAAGAAAAGTCAATCGACACAACTTTCTTTCCAAAAACTTGCTTCCACCGGAGTATGGTCTGCTCTCCCTTGATAACAAGGATTAAAGGAGGGAAGAAAGGTTTATTGGCATCAAACACAAATTTTATCTACAGTTCATCAGTTAGAGCTTCTGCCACAAGTTTTGTACTTGTGTTTCCTTTAAGCAGGGTCTAGGTCTAGGTCACATTTACTTTCTACTTCCTAGAAAAAGGATTTTGAGCTAGGCCAGAGTTTTGGCTCTCTGATGATGAGATGCTAGGAAAAAATTGTAGATAAGAAACAAAATGGGACTTTGTAGTATTTTTGGCAAGATTGAGCTGAAGGTCGGAGGAGAAAGTAGATAAGTAGTTAGCAGTAAAAAGGGCATTGTTTCTTTCTCTCTTGGTTGGGATGAGTGAGTGGGAATAAATGATGGGTGTTGGGTATTTATTGCCCCTGTTGGAGGGGTACAACAAGTAATTTGACCTCAATTGCCTCCATCGCCTGTCAGCTATCTTTCTTCCTTCCAGATAATTAGCTTGGATCGTCCTTCCACCTTTCTTTCCCCACCTTCTTTTATCACCATTAATGCTCACTGATCCCTTCCCTCGTCTCAAATAAATTCTCAACTTCCCTAATTACGGCCATCACATTACATCAGCCCCCAAAAGTAAGAAAGTAAGAGTAGGAAGAGGGTGCATCACAATCAGATCTCTGCCTAATCAACCATCTTCACCAAATTAAAGAGTTTTGGCTCTTCCCACACGAGTTATCTATCACAAAACCAATCACTAGCTGCCAGTAGCCCTTTTCAATTGCCGACCACACCCCCAGCAAACCACCCAACAAAGCCCCTCTTTTATTTTATGAGCACTGTTAAACATTTAGCCAAACTCTTATCTCTTCCTCACTTACTTTTTGCCGTTTTAAAAGTGACCAAATTCATCTAATGTCTGAGCTCTGGTATCTTAAATGTAATGTCTCATTGCCCTCTCTTTACTTTCCTCATCTTCTTGTCCCGTTTAAAGTAAAATTTCTAATAAAATGTTCATCCTGCAAATTAAATGAGAATTTATTCGGGGGTGGAATCCTCTTATTGTCGTTAGATTCTTATTAACATCACTCTTAACGAGGAAATCCGAGTGCAAGGGCTGCAATAATCCTCAACAACTAAACAATCCTAAATTATGAAAAGGAGAGAGTGAAGAAAGCTTTTAATGGGCACTAATTGTTACTGTTATGTTATCCTATTTCATGTTCCCCCATCCCACATATCTATCTATTAATGTCTGTACTTACAAGAACATGCAAGATAACAACGCTCCCTTAGTTTTCCAACATTTTTTCTTGGAATGCCAAGCCTTTTAAAGAGAAATGAGGCAAAATGAGAAAGTCTCAAATATTATGATAATTAAAAATTATAACTAGATACGATAAGTAAATGGAAATAAGCAACTGGATAATATATGAAAATTAGTTTGCAAGCTTTACAGGCATAAGCTTATAGTAGTTTTGTTGGTGAAAGAATAAAGGGTAGTGGCTCAGTATCCATTTTGATCTGATTTTCTGTGTGATCTGGATATTGGCTTATCATCCTTTGTGTTATGTGGGGTAGAAAGAGGTGAGATTGGGTTTCTAGAGTTTCACTCAATTTTTTCATGTCGTTGGTTTAATGTGATGTCAATCTTGCGTTATGTTGTGTGTTATTTGATATGAGAAGGTGCTGTGAGTTTAACTTTCTTTCTATTTCCCAATAATTGAGTAATAACGGAGAATGTGTTCACATTTGATGGGATATCAAATCATAACATAACATACTCCTCGTTAACTTAACTCCCGACTTTCTTTGGCCAAAAAGGGAGGAAGGAAGTTACAAAGTGAACAAGAACTCATTCAATTGTTTTTCATCATGTTCAAAGTGACAAGGCGGAACAAATTGAAAGTGTTTCCAACTTCATAAAGTCAAAGCATAGTCACAACCAGTAAGCCAACATATAGAAACTGGAAAAGAGCAGAAAAGAGAAAACTCGGATCCTTTCCCTTATTTCCCCACTGTTTTAGATTTTTTCCCTACTTTTCTTCTTTTTTTAAAGAAATGCACTTGTTAATTGGAGTGAGATTTTTTTTTGCAAAATTGGTTGATTACATTTTATACTGTTTTTTTCTCTCCAAAAGATGTATGAAATGCAAAAGCTTCAAAAAGGCATCATAATAATTATCAATGCATGAACTTCTCATTTGGTTGAAAAAGTTGATAACTTTTTCTAACCAAGTTTGAGACAAATGATGAAATATTTTCCAGAATGTGATGATGATGACTGACGTGACTCCATTGTGAGGGAAAATGGGAACATTTTGGATAAAAAAGGAAAGTGTTGGATTGGAATAATGAGGCGTCACTAATGACTCATCTCATGGCTTTAGTTTTCCCTTTCAAATTACCTTAAGCCAGGTTAACGTATTATCTTATTCACTCTTGGATAAAGAACTCTGGCTTTTGCACAATGAAGCCATTTTAAGTATTCGTAATCCATCCAAAACCCAAGTAATCCAATATTTTCAATCCCTTTCCCTACCTGTCTGTCAGCTATAAGCCAACACTCAAAACTGACTCTGTCTCTAATCTAATTTCATCTAATCAAATATAATTTGACGGAAATGATGCTTTGTTTTCCCAAAAGCCCTCGGCTTGATTCCCATTTTTTATTCCCCTTCCAAATATTTACATTGATCTCTTTAACTTGTAATTATGATCACATGATAAATCATTGTTGATGAGATAAAAAAAACTCGAGATTTGTCACGCCATGACATTTAAATTGACGTAAATTATTCTTGTTTTAACAAATGGAAATTGGAACAATTTTAATTTTACCACGAATGAAACTAACTCATTTTGGTTGTATAAAAAAGCTGCTTCGTATTATTTCTCGAAAGTCCTTAAATTCTCTTTTTGTCTGCCATGAAAGGATTCAAAAGAAGAACAAAGTCAAAAGTCATGAGTGACGGAAGTGGAGTGAGTGAGTGAAATTAAATTAAAACTACAGAGAGACCACAAAGCTGTCTTTCATTCATTTATTGAGAGCTAAAATTATCCCTTTTTCCTCAAATAGAAACATTTCCCAATAACTTTCTCTCTCCCTCTGTTGTTCTTTCTGCGGTCAACATATGCATACAGATTAAAATGGGATCAACTTCTAAGCTCTCCTCTAAGCCCAAAGAAGAAAGCAAAGGGAAAACCAATTAAATTCCACTGCAACAAATGTAAACTGAGGATATGCAACGCACTGGCTTTCTCCGTACATGTGTGCAAAAGGGAAACTCATTTAAAGAGACAAAATGAAAGGAGCTGGAGAAAAGGGAGCGAGCGTTGATTGAAAATTGGAATGATTTCTTACTTCGTGTCATATGCTCAGCCAACCATTATCTTATGTAGCTGGAGAAAAACGGAAAACTTTGAATTTCCTTTAGACAATGAGACGAGAGCTTCTTCTTTGCTTGTCAAAATATCCTTCATTTAATTGGTCTCCTTTAGACAAAAGACCAGAAAGGAATAAATGAATGTGAGCCGAGAAAGCACAAGACAATCAGAAAAGAGAGTCAAGACAAATGAAAATTTTTATTAATTTCAACACACAAAACGCTAAACATTTAGAGAAAAAAGTGAAAAGAGCAGCTTTTAGGATCCTCCCTTTGGTTGTGGTTGACCAGAGAAAAATGACACAAAAAGAAGGTTTCCCTTTATCATCCGTCCGGCATTAAAAGTACGTGTCTACTGCTGCGTATATGTCCAAGTCCCCTGAGACTTTTCCCCATCTGGATTTTTGAAAGAAGTTGGTTCTTCAGTTGGTGGTTAATTTGGTGGGCTAATCTTCCTCAATTCCATCTGGTTGTGACCTTGTATGGCTAAAGTCACCTTTAGCAAACTAAAAGACTTGTGGACATCATCCAAGGATTAGAAGGGCGAGAGACGTCTAAAGAGCCTAAGCCACCACAACAACTCATCGTCAGGTGAAGAACAAGTTGGACGAAATATTATCCATGTCTCTCTCTACACCAAAGTGCTTTGTGGCTAAATACATACAAGTCCAATCCCATTATTTCATTTAGTTTCCTAACATTTTACTCTGCTCCAATTTCACTCTCGGCCAATGAAGACACGGCTTTTAATTTTTATGGACACAAGCGAAAACATTAAAAAAAATAGCAATTTCATGTTTTCACAATTGTACAAAATATCTAAGCCAAAGTCTAATCCAGTTTCAGCTCTCATCCAAAACTGCATCGTATCTCATTTCCAAGCCTTCGTAATCCCGGAGCTTGTCTCATCTTTCCTTGCCTCACTTGACCTTAGAGAAATTGCGGAACAAAGTGTGGCTTTGAGCATCTCAACACAAGAACAGACTTGACTTTCACACTCAGTTTGCGTGAATCTGAATCGATGGTGAAATTCTGGAACACTTTCATCCTTCCTCTGCTTGTTTAAGTATGGGGATAAACTTGTCTCTCAGCTTGACACTGACACTGGCTGCCTATTTTGTTCTCCAGAAACCAAGAGGGGATGATGATAAGTAAAACTGGAGCTAAAAGGAATTTAAACTTTCCCCACCTAAATAGTAGTAGTTGTAGAGCCCTAGATTTACGGTTTTCATTCACTTCTGTTTTATGGATACGTTTACTCAAAGGTGAATTCCAAATTGTCACTCCAACGCAACGCAATCCAAGGAATGGAAAGAAGACTTAATTAGAATCAGCTTTATACAGTAATGGAGTGGAAATAAGCTCATTTCGAACAGGATATTAGCAATATTTCTTTCATCAACTTTGACATTCGTGTTTCCTACAAATGAATCCCAAAACTCTTGTCCTCCGATCCACCCACGAAGCTTTTGGTTTATGTATAAATGATGAATGAACAACCAAAAATGCTTTCTCCATGCTGCAGTACATAATTTTTATATAGAGATTTTGAGGAATAGATGATGAAAATGCAGACAGGGATAATCGCAATTCTAAACATATTTCTTTGGAGTTTTAGATATGCCGAGTCAGGTAAAGTTGTTGTACTTTAAATTCACCTGAGCTGGTGAATGATCATGTCAACTTCATGCTGATGAAGGGAAGTGAGATAGGGGAAAGAAAAGAGAAGAATTTTGAGCTTGAGCATTTTTGAGCAGTTAGAGAATGCCAAGTGGTCCATCCATCTCAAGTTATCCTCTCTGGGTTTTAAGTGGTGGGTTGAGACTACGGCCTCTTTTGTGATCCTCTGGGTACACAAAATACAGATAACTGCTACAAGCTCTGAATTTAAGAGTTGGTAAGTGAGTGGCAGCAGGGGAAAAGGGAAACTGATGCTACTGTCAATGAATCCTTGTTACCAATTTTTAAGGGGAACTAGTGCCCAGGGAGCATCCTTTATTTTATATAGCAACTGGTGTCAGAACAAGCCTTTTAAACTCCCCCGTGGAACACTTGCTCCAAATTTCCTGACCAACGCTCAAATCCCTACAGAATGGACATCCCGCAAAAGAACCAAACCACGGACTTGTATTACTAATTCACTCCAATGGCCATCATACATTATGCAACCAACTATTTCATTTTCTTCACACGTCTCCCTTCCCCGCCTCTCCGGACCTGATTACATATTTAAGTAGCCAACATTGATGCTCTATTCTTTGTTGGCTAAATACAAGGATTGAGCAAATACATAATATGGGTTTCTGATCTCGAGAAGATTAAGAAACTATGTCAATTACTACGCGATAGATTCATTCCGTGGTTTACTAAGCTTTCCCAATTATCCCTTCCTAAAGGGCTAAAGAGAGAGATGGTGCGAAACCACAATTCCACTTCCCATCCTCCGCTTCTCATCTTTCCCTGGGAGAAAGGAGGTTGTCCTCAACTTGATGAATGTGACAGTGTTTCGCATACTAAGAGCAGATTTGTAGAAAAGATTCATGATCATAGCGTGTCGTGTCTTGAGAAGCCAGCCCTGGACAGAGACCACAAGGAGAGATGCATGTCTACGGGCAACATGACCACTTAAATGTTTCCGTTTGTTCTAACCAGCCCATGAAGAAATGGTTCACACGCAATCCAACAAACCTTTGCTAAATTTTGCTATAACTACTCACTTTTGTAGTGTGATGATGAGCTATAACGAACGCTTAAAATGAAGAGATAACAATATGCAAATCGGAAACTTTAATTATTTTGGGAATCCAGCAGAGGTTTGTCCCATATTAATTTGTTGGGAAGAAGAAAGGAAATCTGCATGAGATCAGGAAATTTACAAATTCACTCCTCTTTAATGCCATTATATATTGACAAATTGTTTCCAAGACTTTGAATAAACATTTGTAAAATGCTCTCATTCATTCTGCAATATTTTTTTCGGGATGTTAAATGGACTGGTGGGGCGAGTGAATGAGTGATTTTTTTAGCATTACATTTTGGGATGAAATGTGTTAAGAAAACCAAATGATGTTGATCCACAGGGAATATAGCTCTTGAGGGAAATATCTCTCTTGAAGAGTGAGTAAGTTAACTCTGAGTTGTGCTTGTAAATATAAATCAGCAAAAGAAATGTTAATGGCACAACTTTACAAATGTATCCAATCATGTCCGCCGACTTTCTCTTCTCGGTGAAAAATCCAAGTGTACATAAAGCCTCATTAATTTATACAATAACAAAGTGGCAGACAATAAAATTTATCTCATCCAAGGCAATGCATCAAAATTTAATTAGTTTGGTTTGATTTGATTTGGTTGACAATTTGTAAGAAACTCACCACCAACTGGATCTAATAATAATGGGAGCGTGAGGAAAGTTGGATTGAGAAAGGAAATGATATGAGATGATGGGAGCAGTAAATCATAATGATTTCCATTTTCTTTTCTAAACTCTAAAAGTGTTTGGCCAAGTGGAGAAATCGATCTTCCGTTTTTGTTAACTTATTCTCAGTTGGAATGGAAGAGGCAGCTGGGAGTTGTCCCTTGATTGGCTTTATCCATTGTCCCCTAATTCAATTCTTTAAGACACAGAATTAATTACTCCTCATCCACATATTGCTCCATTTAATCAGGGGATGATTAAAATGACAGAAGAAGAGAACCTTGTTTGTTGTTCCCTGGTGGTCCAATGTTTGGTCGAACTCCAAATTGACTTGGCCATGACTCAATTGTATATGAGGCATAATAATATTTGCTCCTCTTCCCGATTGTTGCATTGTGAAGCTTGTGGTTTGGGACTTATGCCTTTTGGGCTTTGGTCTGAAATTGAATTTGTCTCTTCTGCTTCTTCTGGGACAGCAGCAGACGCAACTTGATCTTTTGGGTTGGAATGTGACACAATGGACGAGACAGGTCTTGGGGACATCTGAGGCTTGGACAATGCAAACTCAATTTAACTCACCTCCCTGTAGCTCAATTCATTGATAGTGCACAATAATACCAAATCATATCATGTCCCTCTGACATTTGTTGTTTAGCTAGATGTCATTTGCACTCGTCTGATTTTGATGAATTTTACTACGAGGCACAAAAAGTAAACATCTTTAAGACTTGTTGACCATTTAATATCCAATGCAAATATTTTTGTGGTATGAGTATTCTTCAAAAATCAATTATCACAATTAATTCCAATTATAAATGGTCAGTTGTCAATTGAAAAATCCACAAGCAAATAAATGACATCCCTTTCTCTCATTAGCTTAATTTGGCTGAGCTCATTACTCGAGAGTGAGGGCACTTTTGACGGTGGGATAAATGGGACACATGACATGACACACTCATAACATGACATTAATCTAGCGTAATAAGATGCGATATGAGGACGACATGGCTGACGTGACACGATTACAGGGAAATGATTGACATTTATTTGACACTCAACTTTCTGAATAATTAAGCAGACGTCAAATTCACTTACTACCTTTTTGATTTAGGTAATGAGGAAATAACCCTTGAGAATGGGGGAAATGACGTTGATTCTTTCTGAATGACATCTAACAGCGCGTGTGTCCGATTTCCAAGGTTTTCTTATTTAATCAACTCAACATTCATGTGAATCACACTCTAATAATATAATCCAACTTTCACCTTCACATTTGAAACATGAGACGCTAGTTTTATTTTGTTGAGCTGCTGCTTGTTCTTAAAGGGTTTCTTCAGTTGGCTATAACAAAATAATATCACCTTCAAAAAGAAGCCAGAAAAGGGATGACAAGTTTTTATGCTCCATTTCCTTGGAAAACAGTCTTATGTCGGGAGAAAGTTGATATTTCTTTTTAACTTGGTTTTCTTCTGTATACCTACTATTTTCATAATTTGTGAATCATAAGTTAAATTCATGGCATTATCCACACAATTCATTTGTGGGATGTACATTTCTTCTTATTATCATCAATTACCTATACATAATTTGTTATTGAGGTAGGTAACAAATGAATGCACATTACTTTTAAACATGTGACACAAAGTATGAATGTGTAAAGAAAAGGGACGCAAATTGTTTCTTTCACTTGGTCGAATCTTTTAAAAGAGGCAAATTGAGATAAGCAGCTTCATTTCTTCTTTTATTAGAAATAATGAAATCCTGTATCACTTGAAATATCATAACTTAAATATATTGAAATTCTTCAAAAGTGCTGTCTCAGCTTGTAATTGCATTTTCCAGATAAAACTTTGTGGTTTCATTTATCCAAATAAACAAATAAGATTTATTTTCCTTCCCAATATGTAATTTGGCATTCCTCGTCTTGATAATGGCAGAGGAGGCAATCCGTCCCATTTTAAATAGAACATGGGATCAAGTATTGCAAAAATTTACGGTACACAATGTGTAGGCAATAAAATTTACGACCTCATCTTTATATCTCCTATCCTGTTTTATGTAACGCCTTCTTATTTTTTGTGCACATGAAAGAACACGTTAAATTGTCATTAATATACACAAACAACTCTCAATATATGCAATAACCTTTTTTTTTAAAAAAAAAAAAAATCTCTCTCATTTCTAAATTAGAAATTCTAGTTAAGATCGCACAAGACAAACTTTGAGAAAAAAACATTATATATATAAAATATATACCTATATAATTGCTGCATTTTGACTAAAAAATTGACAGGATATAAAATACAAATGTTTGGAGGAGTAGGACAATGAGGGATAAGATCAGTTTCAGGTTCAGTTTTAGCAGTGCAAAATTTGGAGAGCTCACAAAATCCATCTTTTTCATCTGGATAAAAATAGACATTTGGTCTGAAGTAAGATGATCATCATCCTGCCCTCTTTCCCATTGCTTAGCTGCCATCCATTATTATATGTTTGGATATCTCTGTTAAGAATGAAGGAGGAATAAATAGGAGATTGTTTGGTAAACGGGGTGAGGTGAACATCCCTCGACCTGTACTGCAATTTAAGTAGATCTATTTTGCAATGCAATTACAATATATATAGTGTATAATGCTGTTTACTTTTTTACTAGCAGCAGTTGCACCGCAGAACACAACGTCTCACTTCTCTCTTCTTCTTCTGTCTCATTTTGCTACGGAAGTGTCGCATCCCTTTCTCTCTATACTCCACACTCCCACTATTTTATCTAAAAGTAAACTGCAAATGGCTCTTCCCATTCATTAACATTTCTTACTTGTGACATCCCAGTGGATTAACTGGATTTGCAATGTGGCCAGTTTACACATAAACAAAATATCTGTATTTCCAAGTGGTTAAGTTGAGCTATCATAATATCATCATGCTAATAAGAGATTGCATATAGTACATGAAAGGTGAATAGTGTTTAAATTTAAATATGGAATCAAATTCGTTAAATGCCGGTCTATGATCATTGTAGAAGAATAAATTTGGTAAGTTTTCAAAGTTAGTTTACAAGTTTTAATCAAATTATATACATACATGTTCACCTGAAAAAAAGAGTAGATTTTTGTGTGCATTGTCCAGTTTCTCTTTGATACTTTCTTTTCTTTCTACACATTAGCCACTTCCTTTCAACTTGTTAATTTACTGAACTAGGTCTCTGTTGATTGTTTTCTATTTAGTATTCCGTTTCTTCTTCATCTTCTTTGTCCGAAAAAAAGTCCAAAGAAGATGAGGCACAAAGTGAAGTTGTTGTAAATAGTTAAAATGTTGATGACAAAAAGTTGTTTGTCCTTTTATCTGAAATGTGCTTTAATCTGATGCTTTGAAAAAGGTGTTGAAGGTGGACAGAAGGAAAAGTTTTATTTTATTAAAAGTGAAAGGCACAAGTTTGTCGTCCGGTGTGACAAGAAGGCGATAAAAGGGGATCACTTTGTCACTCGGGCGTTAGTTAGATAAGCAGCTGTCCGTCAGTCTCTCAAAGGATGAGATGACGTGGGGAAAATTCTGTTTGGAGGAGAAAGCAAAGTCGGTAGTGAGTGACAAACGGGTTGAGACTAAAGGGGGATGAACGAGATGGATTGTGTCCCAAACGGAGTTGACTGGACATTTTTTTCCTCCTTTAAAGTAAAGTAAACGAAGGCTGACACCCTTTGGCAGATGGACAAGGACAATGATGTCAATTTGGACTCTCTCTCTCTCCAGAATGAATTGATGAGATGGGAACACATGTTTCTTATGTCAATTTGATTGACTTTGTTTCATATGACCTCTTCTGCCAACTCCCTTAAATGCCCACACAGCTCCCAACAGTCACCTAACAAATTGGGACAATTTTTCTTGGCCAAACCACCACCAAAACTTGTGTACTTTCCCCCTCCACATTCTGTAGTACTCCATATTTTAATTAATCCTGCTACAAGACGTATGCAAATAATCAAGAACACCTTGATGACAAATATTGACGCCTTTCCCACACAACACTCGACTTTTGACTTGAGAGGGAGTAATAATAAAGGAAAGTAGTTTGTCATTCTGTGTAAACATTCTTTGTTGGGCCATTGTGTGGTGTGATTTGGATGTGAGAATGAGCTGTCAGCCCACAACTGTCCCTATGCAACATCACCCACTTTATTTAACTCACGTCTTTATTAATGGAGGAGACAATGAAGGGAAGTTTACCTGGCAGAGAAAGTCAAGTGCATTTTGTGGGATGGACAAGTTTATTTTCCCATTAAAAGTGTCAACATTATATAGACACATATTTGGGCTGGTACCCCCATCACCATCGAATCAAAGTTCCCCTTCTTCTGCCCTCATGCTGATTTCTTTGTCATTTTTTGTGGTTACTTTGCCAGGTTTTGTTAAGTCAACAAAAAGCTTTTTATTTTCTTTGGTTAATGGTTAGTCCCCTGATAATGATCTTTCCCTCTACACATAAAATATTTCTCCATCTCCGCCTCATTTGTAGTCCAAAAATATTAAAAATATATATATATATTCCTCATGAATATGAGACTGACCTTTTGACATAATTGAGAACGCCTTTTCCTTGCACGTTAAGCCATTAAATAGTTTGAGCAAGTAAATGCTGTGGAAAAAAAGAACAAAGCAAATTTGTTGCTAATGCATTTCCCTTTTGTGTGTCAAATTGATCTCCACCCACTTTGGACAATCAGTTTTATTTTTGCCAAAAATTGTTTAGAAAGATTAAGATTGTATGTTAAATCAAAAAAGTTAATCTTTCAATTTGTTGCTTGCTTTCTCTTTTTCTTTACTTTTCAGTTTGTGGTCTGAAATACAATGTACAATCTAAGTTTTCACTTTGGAAGAAGCACAAGCTAACAAAATCTATGTGGTATAGAGATATCTAAAATAAATGGGTTTCTATAACTCACCTTCCCTTTGTCTTAAAGAGTAAATCAGACATTTAATTTGTTTTCGAACATTTGGGATTGGAATTTGCAGTTTTGAATTACTCCTCAACTACTTGCATTATTGTTTTATCGCAGATATTTATTTATGTGGTGGAACTTAATTTCCTCTTCTTGGTTTTTGGTGTGCCCAAGTTGACGGTTGTTGTAGCCTCAAGAAATGTTTGCAAGTCCAATTTCATTTCTTATTCTTCCATTAATAGAAATAGACTTGGAAACCACATTATCAACCGTTTAAATTTGCATTTCTTCTTCTCCCGTCTCTTAAAAGTTTGGAATGAGTTAAGCAAGTAAATCTAAATGATGACACGTTACTAGTTCCGGTGTTTGTCTAAAGATAGTTGAACAAATGTCTTCACAAACTTCAATTTACAAGTAAATTGTCAACGAAACAAAACAACTTTTCCTCTATTTTCTTAACAAATTGCTTCCCCCTGCTACCAAATGCAAATGACAGACACAACGTCCACCAAATCCATTTCTTTATTCAATTATTCAAAGGTGGAAGGATTTTATCCCGTACAATGTTATGTAGTATTACTTTATTACAACCAGAAACTGTCTGACTGGGATTTAAAGTTATTACGACTCGTAAAACCAAACCAAAATTGGATCATAATAAAATAAATATATGTGATGATGGATCATCAAAGCTTCGTAAAAGCTTCAGCATTGGACAACTTCATAAAATATATTATTGGTCTTTAACATGTTGAAGGGCCATAAAGTAAGAAAGTGTGGAATTTAGAGCCATCACTCCAAAAGCCCAAAGTATGAAATATTTGAGGGAAATGCATATTTGTAAGTGGTGTCATACATACATATATATTATTCTGTATCATGAATAATTTGGTAGGGACATTAACTCATGTGCAGCTTGTAGGAAATGGGATTGAACAATTTGAATAGTAATTTATTGGGGGCTGAGGCCGAGAGCATTCAATGAATTGAAATCTCAATTTCCTCATTTTCATTCATCATATTTTACACTCTGCCTGGAAAATTGGGGAAATTGAGACTTTCTCTCCCCACTTTCACTCTCCCTACTTACATAACATGGATATAATTTTTACTCTGTCCCTTCCTTTGGCTTGGCTTTTATCGGTGGCCACTATTATATTATCTATGGTCATCATATCATGTCTCCATCTCAAGTGTCTCCTGCAGATCGATTTTCTTTCGGAATTGATATTTATAATGCTTTTCCAGACAGTCTGCTTAAATTCTACACAGAAATGTGTAAAGGGAAAGTAAACCGTAAATTTCCAAAGGTGTTGAAGCAGTTAAGGTAAAAGTATTTGAGGGCAATTTAAAGAAATTTGATGATATAAAAAGATCCATTTTTGCATTTCATCACATCCTTGAAGAAGAGTTACAAAACGATATTTTAAAGCCAATTTACTCCAACTCATAATAATTCATGGAAGGGAACTATAAAAGTGGATGTGGGTTGGTCTGGATTTTACATTTGGATATAATAAATGCCCCATCTTCAAAAGACTCCTTCTTAAATATTTCTTCAACTGCATCAACTAAAAAAATATCAAAACCAATTTCATATTTTTTTTACCAGAATTTTTATTTCCTTTAACGAAAAATGAATTTAAGGAATCCAAACTATATGCATCTGCAGCAGTACAAATAATTTAAAATACGGGTTTGTAGATATTTTTAAGATCTGGGTGACGCCATCCAAGATGATACACTTTTCAATGCCAATTTTTTCAGTTTTAATATATTTATGTTTGTGAAATTGAGACAAACACCAAATGTACTTGATACACATGTCAAAAAGGCTTTGCAAATATGTTTTTTACTGGACATTTTAACTTGGCCTGAAATCCAATTTAATAGTTGGTGTTACCCATAGAATTTTATGAAGTCATACTTTTGAAGCATAAATTCACACAAAATTCTGTTGGAGTCATTCCATCCGTTGGCTGGCTGACGCAAAAGACCAATTTCACTTGACACTGACAGCAAAAGAAAGGGGACAATGAATCCAAACTCTCTTTAAATACTCGAGATAAGATAGAGGCAATTGATTTTTATGGCGACTTACAGATCTCATTAAATCTAAAGATTTTTTCTTCTAAAAATAAATTTCAGGGTTTGGTGAGATGGTGAACCACGCGGGGGGAAGGGAGGGGGGCCTGGAGAATGAGTGGCTGAGCTCAGACGACACAAAAAAGAACTTTATCGCCAAGTACCATGAGGGATGTCAGGTGGGACTATTTGGCTGGAGACGAAGATGTCTATTCCTTGTCCTTGTCATCCTTTTACTCCTAGTAATTATCAACTTGGCCCTCACTCTTTGGATACTTAAAGTCATGGAGTTTTCTGTGGTAAGCCTGCCTCCAAATTTCTACAATTTCTAGTAAAAAAAAGTATATTTAAAAGCCAAAGTTCAAACTCCACCTCTGCCAATTACATTTTAATCCTAATTGAGTGCATCTGAATTTAAGAGTGTTACTTATTCATCTGCATTCTCTGTCCTGTAATTATCCGGAAAGTTGAAAAAGCGAAAGAGATGAAAGGAATGAAGGGGCTTTGTTATTTTTTGTAGCAAAAGAAACACTTGTAAGTCCACCTAAAGATATTCAAATTGAAAGAAATCCATTGAAAAGCCATGATGCAAAAAAAGAGTGGAAATACATTAAGCAAATCAGTTTACACATTCACAACACAACTTGGTCACAAGTCACAACTGACGACTGAGTGAAGAGTGCAAAGAAAGTGAAAGGAAGCGAGATCAATCTCCTAATTTTAGGATGAGAGAGATCCGCCGACTTCTTTTATGGGGATGTGATTAAATTAGATGAGATTAGATTATGTGATTACCTTATTTAGGCTCACAAAGTCAAAGGGAAAGAAGGAATTTAGGGAGAGGAAGGTATGGGACCAATTTAATCACATTCTATTTCTAGGAAAAATTTTGCAATAAAGACAACTTTCTCTTTTAAGAATGACACCTTTGAAGTTTATGTAACATTATTATTAAATTTGGATTTATGAAAAATAGCTACATTAAATTGAATATTGATTGATTGACTTTGAGTCTGGAAAAACATTTTCCACATTTTGCCTAAAATTAAAGACAAAGAATGGCTTAAGCTGTGTACATACACGTGTTGGAGGAAACAGTTAATAAATAAATTGAGGGATAATTTCAACTCGTTGCTGGTGACTTTCTCCTGCTCTTTCCTCATGATAAATTCATATGGGATGCAGAACAGGATCATCTATCATCCAATCCACCGACAAAGTTGGAGTTGGAGGAAATTTTCACGTAATTTGTATCCCCAGGAGTGAAGGGGAAGGAGTCCACTATTAACTACGCCTAGCCCCTGATTCCTCATCCTACAAATTTTGCATATTCTGAAGGTGTTGTAGTCTGCAGATGAGGTGAGAAGATTTAATAGCCACCTCAAGGGGATCCTATTTAAATCCCTATGAATATTTTAAAATAATTTGATATTCAATCTAATATTCATGGATACGTACACTTGGAAATGTTCGGGATTCTTATTATTATACAAATTATAAATTCCATTCAAATATCTGAAGGCATGGATTTGTGTCCATTCCAAATAAATATTTAAAGAAGAATATGGATAAGATTTTTGACTTGCATAATAAAATTTAACATTTTCCATAATGTCCATTTCCTCTCTCCCCTGGAAATCTTATTTCCATGCCTTGTTAGCTATTTTACCTGGCTAGTTGAGATTTGGCAAAGAAAGTTGAGTTAGATGTGATCTCATTTCATTCCATGGGGAAGAAGAGTCTCTTCTTCTTCTTCTCATTGTGGAGTGAGTGACTGCATAATAGAATACTGCATTCCAATTAGTGCATTATTAAAATGCCATTCCAAGCCGCTCTCACTTTAGGACATTTCCTGGCACGCATCGCCCTTTATTAACTTGATTGCGTACAATAAATGTGATACTTGTCTCGGTTTTTATTTCTTCAAGAACCATAATCATCTCTCCTACTATATCATTGAGTGGAAAAGTTAAAATCTTCTTCTTTGCCTGAAATATGTATAATTAGCCTTCATCGGTTACGTTTGTTGCTCAACACAAGCTTTGGCTTTAAAAAGAAACTGCGTTAGTTTAATGTTCAATTTGCAAGTGGGATAAGATTTATTTTATTCATTGGACCCCTCCTTGGCTTTCTCCTTTTGGATTTAGCCTCCATGCTGTTTGTGATTATTTGCAATTCTGTTTTCTGCACTAAAGTTCATGGATGAGTGGATTTTGTGTTTGGATGTTGCTGTGTTGTGCGTAATGTGATTTAAAAGTTGTCTTAAATTCCAATTCTAAGCTTTTCCCTCGACACCTTATCCGCCTCTCTCATTCCCTTCCCAAAAGATATGAACTCACTCAAAGCCCTTGTAAATCTGAAGCTGGACTTGCTCGAGAAATTTGTGTGAATAACTTTTCATTTTTCAGTCTAACATATTTTGTATGAAATGAAATGAATGGGCTCTCTCAGACTTAACTTGCTCTTTCCCTTACACAAGTACAAGTTAGTAGTGTGTAAAGTGTATATAGTTTTTATTTGATGTTAGTTTGGGTAGTTTATGTGATTTTATGGGTGAAAGTAGCACCAGAAACTCTCAACTTTCTTCTCCGCTCTTTTGCGAGGTGAAAGAAGGCGAATGAACGAAGGAAGGAATGAATTATGAAATCGTGTGTTTCAACTTGTTCAAGAGATTACAACTTATTTCTTCCCCAACAACCTGTGAATGAAATCGAATATTAAATAAACACGGGAACTATTAATACTCCCTACACATTCATTAAATTACTGACCCTAATCAATAGTAAATTCTAATTAAAGCTCCGACACGAAAAAGATGTATTCCATAGTACTACGCATCCATTGATGATACAAGATACGATAGCATGCTGTGTAACTGATATTGTGTTCTTTGGAAAGTTGAATGGATATTTTTGAAATTGAAATGTCAAAAGATGATAAGTGTGAATGTGTATAGGGAAATTTAACTGCTGGGCATCCTCCAACCCAAAAGCATATATAAATACATGGATATTTAACTCTGTGAAAATGTTGGGGCATCAAATTACTTTGCATTCAACGGAGGTTTGTTCGGTGGCCTGGAGGCTTTATGTCTTTTCTTGTATATTTCTATTGTTATCTCTCAAATAGTGGGTATTGACAGGAGGTTCGGCCCCTAAAAAAGATAATTTACGCTTTAAAAGTTCTCAGCTGGCAAGAGTAGACAAACATGTGCAAGAACTTTTGGCAACAAGACCAACAATTTAAGTAAAATGCTACAAAGGGTTGAAATGCTAAATGATGTGCAAATTTTAAAATATTGTTGTTGTGTCCCAGCAAATTTTATGTACATGAGAGTTGCTAAGAAAGGGAAAGTAACTGATAAATCCTAGAAAAAGTTGATGGTTCAAGTCAAGGCTTAGCTTTGGAAGAATGACATTGATTTTGGTTTTGTTCCGTATCCTTATTTTTCCGCACTGATGCACCCATTTTTGTCACGGATTGGGACACATATTGGATATGATCTCATGCCATGCAATCCCACTCCTTTGCCATGTCTTGGTCATTGTTGCTGCATCATATGCACGCAACTATTGTGTATATCCAATGGAGAAAGTCACATTATATTTCTGCATTGTTGTTTAACGAGTATTGATGTGGTGGTCTCCTTTCACCCTCATCCTCTATCTTAATTCTCCATCCTTGTAACTATATATACATATAAATACTACACGGTTGCAAGATTTGAGCAGCCAAATCTCAACAAATCAATACAATTGTTGATTGCTTTATTTCCGCAGTAATTTATCATTAAATGGACTTCATAATTTGCAAAGGTTGATTTGAATAGGAGGCAGTTTGAGACGAAGGGTGAGCAAGATTATTTGTTCCCCATTCCGTCAAGTGAAAGAGGGAGAGAAGGAAGAAAGTGAGGGGAGAAAGTGAGACAGATACAAAAGCTCCACTTTCTCTCCACGTGGTCGTAAAGATGAAACCATTTGAAGCATATTTTGTTCTGCGAGAGTGAAATTGAACTCATTCTTCAAATTGATTTGAGTTTTATAGCAGCTCATTCAGGATTTAAGAAGCTGAGAAACCAATTCACAATTCGATTAGAAACACATGCCATCCCAGAACCTTCTCACCTGCACATTCCACCTTTTATACATTCCCCTCTCGAATTGCTTACATTAATTTATTGCCAAAAGAGAGATGTTTCCATAATATAATATGCAAAAGCCAATAAGCCCAACCCTCTCTCAATGTAAAAGCATTGGATTGCATTGCATTTAAATTGAAATCTTAAGTAAGAACTGAGATAGTTAAGTATAATTGTCGTGCAATTTTGCAAACTTTTTTTAAATGATAATAATTTGAAGACAGGTTTTAGCTTTAAGATGGCAAAGAGCCACAAGATTATTAGCATGACATACGATGAGCTAAAATTCCTAAATTCCGTGTCCCAGGTCTCTACATAAGTATATACATAGGTAGAGCAAAAGCTAGGTTTGGATGAAAAGGAAGACATTTGTGGTGTGATGTTATTTATAGTCAAGTTTAGAGCTAAAATAGTCCGGAAATGAGAACCGGAAAATGAAGAAAGAGCTTCAGCAACTACAGCAAAACCACCCACAACAAACCAAAAGAATTGGAATGTTCAAAAATTGTTATGTTATATATTTCAGGAGGGCATGGGTCCATTAAAAATAATTCAAGGAGGAATTCAACTCAATGGGGAAAGCATGGTGCTAAAAAATTTAATAGCGTCTAAAATAAAGTCAAGAAAAGGTCAGCCCATTCACATCGAGTCCTCCAAAAATATCAGTCTGTTGGCCAGAGGGACGGACGGAAGAGTGCTAAATAAAATATTTTTAGGTGAGTACTTGTCATGTGCTTAATTTCTACACATTGTTTGATTGATGACTTTTCCCTGGAACAAAACAGGAGATGACAAACTAGAATGTCAAGCGTCCGGAATGAAAATAACGGACACACGTGGAAGACTTCTATTCTCTGCTGATAGGAAGGAAGTTCTTGTGGGGGCTGAACTACTTCGCGTCACAGGTTCGGAATATACTTACATATTTAACTACTTACTTAACCAGTCGATTACCTTATCATTAGGTGACATGTAAAAATAATATTTCATATATATATACTTTTGTTCTTTGTTGTTTACCTCCAGACCTGTTATTTGGTAGTTGTACATAGTTTTAAACTTTAAATTGCATTAGAAAGACAAATGATGACATGGCACGATAGATCATATTCCCAAAGACACATGGATACATAAACTGTGAACTAGTGACTGAGTAAAAGTGAGAACAAAGTGCAGCCAGCAGTGGAACCAAGTTACATAATAATGTTATACAAAGCACATCCCACTACTAATCTCACCATCCTCCTCTTTCACACGCTTTTGTCACCCTCTTCCTCAAACTACTTTCACCTTCTTTTATCCAAACAAATTTTTTGAATCACAAATCCAAGTTTGGACACCTTCCTAAAGGAAAGGTTGCTAGAGAGAGTTTTAAGTAAAAGGCATTTCGTTAATGGTGCATAGAATTGAGTGCATATTGCATTTTCTCCTCCATTCTCTCTCTCAATAAATTTCCTTCATGCACATTTTTGGTGTCAGGATCAAGAGTTATTTAAAATATTTTATGCATCCGGATCCGGATATAAATGTATCCAGTCTCCGGGATATAAATGCCTTATTTCCTTCCCATTATTAAATGTAAAATAATATATTAGCCATATCCACACTCGAAATAAATTCCAGGGATTTATCTATCCATAAGGCATTGCAGAGAGTAATTAAATAAATTCTCTGCTATAAAAATGTTCTCTTTTAAAGATAATTTAAGCTTTTGCAAGACCCATAAACCTTTTGCTTCTCGGACCCCGTTTACTTATTATGCATGTTGAATTTGTGCAATTGTTGCTACATATTGCTCTCTTATTGTTCATGAAATAGAGCTCATTAAGGATCTCTCATGTTTCTCAAAGTGTTCTCCGATTTCACCCATTTCATGTCACAATAAGGGCTATTTTGTGTCGACAGGGGAAGGGGGAGCAATTTTCCACGGATCTGTACAAACTCCACTTGTCCGGGCTGAGTCTGGAAATGAATTGAGGTAAGCCAATAACAATAGTTGTGCTAGATAACTCAATTTATGTACAGCTACCTAACAAAAATATGAGAATTAAAGTGCAACATTTGGCATGCAGGCAGGAGTCGTAAAATCAAACGCTAATAAAGCGTCATTAATCATGTCTCTCCTCCTTGTACGTCATGTCATGTCTTGTCACTCTCTCTCTCTCTCTCTAATACTTGCTTTTCCATAAATAAATATATAAACGACTAAATGACAAGTGCAACTGCTTCCTAAATATTTAGATATCTAACAAAAACTGATAATTTGTTTTAACCTTGCTAAATTTCCAGGTTGGAGTCCCCCACAAGAAATTTGGAAGTTTTAGCAACTCATGGAGTCGCAATTGACTCTCGTGCTGGAGATATTAGTGCCACATGCCTTACAGACCTTAGACTGCAATCCACAGAAGGATCTGTGAGTATTTCTTTAGCTATATCTTTATAAGGAGAGGGGAAAGTATTTCTTTCCATGTTTCATGTATAATAATATAATGTTTCCAGGTACGAATGGAAGCTCCAAACATTTACATGCCAAAACTACAGACAGCCAGTGTCTCAAGTGCCAAGTTACCCACGGCAGGGACCAGCGTCTTTTCCTCAACCTCCACAATTAGCAGAGCCAACAAACCTGAAGTCTATCAAGTCTGTGTCTGTGGCAAGGGAAGACTTTTTCTCGCCCCACCCGAAGGACCCTGTGTCGCAGACAATGACGTCTGCAGATAAACACTAATGCATTATAATTATTATTAACAATATCTCTAAAAAATTATCATAAAAAAGTAATGACAATCTTTGAGCTAGTACATAATCAACTTTCATTTTTATGCTGGCAAGCCAATACTATCAAGGAAATTTATGGATGTTCTAACCAACTAAATCTAAATCTTTTACTGTCCTATGAAAAGGCAATTTAACGGATGAGCATCTTGATTACCATACGTAACAAGGAAGAGTCTTATAAAAGCGTTTTGTTAACCACTAAATTAATTTTGTTGATAAGGGCCATTAAAAAGATGGTACAACTTCATGTCCTGCTGTTTCAAGGGGTTTTGCATATAATTAGCTGCTTGCTATTTATCCAATTATTTAGAAAAAAGAGATGAACCACCTCAATATCAGTATCACATAATATATAAATACATATATATAATTATAGTCTACTGCAATTAAGTATTACAATTGTTTGTACGTAAACATACTCAAATAATTATCAATGACTGGAGCATTAATTAAATTTGATAAAAATAAAAGCGGATTTTTACAACATAGTTTATAAAGCATTATACTATATTTGAGAGGATGATGATTTAGGAAGACATAAATTGGTAATGGGTCATCCTCATTCATCGTCATCAAATAATCATCACCAAACCCAACCGCAGTAAATCCATACTAAATTATGTAAAACTGATCAGAGACAAAACTGTTTCATCCCAAATTGTAGCAAATGTTGAAACAGAAGTTCATTTATTTTGAACCAAGCCATAAATTAGATTCCTGACACGTTGTAGATTGGAAGTGTCTCATTTATTCACTTCGACTAGTCGCAATTCCATGATATTTCTCCCCCGGACCATTTCCCCAAAGGGCATATTATTCAACTGGAAATATTAACTCACACGGAATCAAAGTACTTAAGAATAATCGTATGAAAAAGTCCACAAAAATTAGGCATATACATCTGAACATTTGCCTAAGATGAAATCTTTTGTCAGATAGGTAAACATAACTTAATATAACATAAGTGTTTGATCCTTTATTATTCTAAGTACTTTAGCAGATTTCGGATTTTTTTTTACTTTGGAGTTGTTTCAATTTGGTTAATTTGGTGGTCTTCAAAAAGGCTAGAACGATTTTATAAATTTCCAGTATTAAAAAGGTTAAACTAACCATCACATGGACTTTTCGTAGAACTGGTCAAAAAACTGCACATTACAATGTGTTTTCTCTTGTTATTCTTCTTTCCGTTTTTATCATACATGGATGGTTATACATTTAGGGCAAAAATCTAACGTCCCATCCATTTATTTACCATACTATGAAATGGAGGGTCTGGTGGGATTATTCTTCGTTGGTATTAAAATCCAATGTGTATCCAAGAGGAATTTTCATTACTTAGCCCTTGTAAAATTTATTGTCCTTTCCATCTACATCAAACATGCATTCATTAGTTACTGTGTTGGCTCACTTTCTTGTGCTTCTTGATCTTGGATTCCCATCTTATTCAGTTTGGAAGGTCCCCATCCGTTTAACTCTTCATGCAATGCATGCAACTGATGGCAACTGATGAAAGGAGCTGAGTTAAAGCCTAGGGGATGATTTTCTCATGCTCGGACTCATTTTACTTTCACCCACAATTTTGTCCCTCTTCTAATAATAACAAGGAAGAAGTTTCCCATTGAAGGCAATTGTTCTCATAAATTCAGGATTGAGATTGAAGCCCAGACTCATTTCACCTTAAACGAGATGCTTGACCTGGCGTTGTCTCAATCCCGTTCAACATTTGCATTTGGATTGCTTTCACCGGCTCAACCTTGATCTTCAATTGTGGAGATTAAGATGAAGCTTTCTCCATATTTATTAATTCGTTGGATGAAAGGAATAATTATTTTGAATAGAGATACCTCGATAAAAATCTTTACTTTTATTTTTGCCTCTATTATTCTTGTGATGTCAATTGAGAAATTGCTTCCTTTTTTTGTTGTTGCAATTATATGCACAGAGCTTCATTTTTTTCAGTTTCTAAATGTTGAATGGAAAGTGGTCAATTTCCATCCAACAAGGGCTTGCTTTCAAAGCTTTCAGGGTTATTTGGTGCAAGAAAAATTAGTGTCAACTTAAGAAAAGAGTGACTTTGAAAATCATGGAAAATTTATGTCCCGTGATACTTGTGGACAATTTGCAGGAGAGTGGAAGGTGGAGATTGTCCATCCTGTCCAATTTTGAGGTTTTTCTGTGTCCAGTCTCAAATCGGCTCGGCTTTTTCTATCTCCAACTAATGTCAATTTATTGTCCCTCTCTCTGACGTCTGATTAATAATTTATGTCACTTTCTCCAGAGATAAAAGCACAAATACCAAGAAGTAAGTGCATTGTATCGTCACCACCACCAACTTACAAATGTAGTCCATTGTTCAACCCCTACTTAGCAAAACTTTTAACATGTAAACCTCAATTATGGACACAAATTGTCAAAAAATGACAACATTTTCTCATCCAATATATATAGATACATTTTTATGACATGACTGCTGTTAAGAAACCTGTAATTTACTCAAATGATTTGTGCCAAAAATACAACCTTTTTTCTTATTAAGAAGGGATAACAAAAGAATTATGGCAAGTAAAAATAGCCCCGCTTGCATTTTTAGGACATTTTTGTTGGTTGTGATGATGGATGAAGTGATAATAACTTTGGACGACATAGACAAAGAGGCTGAAAGAGGTAACCTGGTCGTGATTTGTTGGTAGGGATATCCCTGTCTCTCAAATCTTGTATGACGTATCTCTGTGCCTGGACTTTGCTAATGTCTTCATATTTCCACTTGACCTGACATTCCTTGTTCTCATGATTGCGACTTGCTCTCTTGGCACCACGAGACAAGATATGAAATGACGATCTCCTTTATCTTCCTCGTCCACGTAGCCAAAGCCAAAATCATGAGGATATGTGACAATAAAATGTGGTATGTAACATCAAAGAGAAAACAGGGAAAGAGACATGGGCATAAATATTTTTTTACGAAGCCACTACTCGCATCTTCTCTGATCCTTTCATTTATTTTGCATATTCTCTACTATAAATAAATTCCCAATTTCTTCAGGATTCTAGGAGTCTACTAAAAATTGACAAAAAAAGACATGGGGATTGATTCATAAAATGGGTAATTCAGTGCTATAAAAAATATCTGATATTGTTGATATTTGCTCTGTTTCAGATATTCTATTAACTCTGCACAAAAATGTACGTATAAAATAAAAACACATCTTATTGGTATATATATAACATAAGAGAGTAATCCATCCATCCGTGTGCAAAATGCAAGTCTCGTGTTAAGGAGAAAGTTCAATTTCCTCAAATAGTTGACTCAGCTCAGAACGGATTTGGATTTTTCATGTAATGTGATGGGAAAACGAAGCCTTCATTGTGTTTTCCCTAATGCCGTGGGGAAATGGCCAATGAAGCATATACAAAGGCATTTACAAGCTTAATTGACTTTGAATGCAGGAGCTAACACACAAATCCACTGCTAAATGAGAGGATAACATTCCAACAAGATTTGTGGCCAAGAAGTAAATTGTAACCAATATTATTTGTATAATTTCTTTATTTTATACAATTTTTTTGTATGCCGTACAAACCAATTAATAATAATTTAATAATTATTCTCTGGAAAAATAATAAAAACCTGAAGACATTTTTAATTGCTTTAGTGGCAAAGATATAAATAGATAACAACATAATCTATTAAAATATTACCAGTGACCAATAACATATTGGGAGTACTCAGAAAATCTTTTCATTAATCTTCCAAGAAAAAGTAATTCCCAGCTCGTTTTTGTTCTACATCCTTGACAGATTCTAACTTATTAATTCTTGGTCTATAATTATTTGGATCTCTTCTAAATGTAATTCCTAACAATTCCAAGAACTTATTCATCCCTACTAAAAGGCCTTGTGGAGAGTTGGCTACAGTGTCGATGGAAGGTGTACCCTCAAATACAATTACGCGATCTGCAAGATATGTTGCCATTATAAAATCGTGCTCTACAACAAATCCAGTCTTTTTGGCGTGGAGAATAAATCTGTACAAAAACATAAATTAATTATTAAAGGTAAAGGAAATAAAAGTTATTTTATAAATTACCGTTTGATAACTTTAGCAGCAACTAAACGTTGTTCAGAATCCAAATATGCGGAAGGTTCATCAATCAAGTAGACATCAGCAGGTTTACCAAGACAGAGGGCTAAAGCAATTCTCTGCAACTCACCACCAGATAATGTTTGGACTTCGTGATCAATAATGTCGTCAATTTTCATTGGCTTCATGACATCCGTTATAAACTATGAGTAAATAAAGTTAATAGTATTTCAATAACCTCTTTCTAATTTTTGTTTACCTGTGGATGAACGTATGCATCCCTAATTTTATCATGAAGAAGTTGTCGTACAGTACCGGTAGCCTTTGGACTGATTTTCTGTGGTTTGTAACTTACATTCAATACAGGCACGTTTGCTATTTATTTATGAAAACATATTAATAATAAAAATAGTAGAGATTAATTTGGTATTGTTGATCTTACATGACCCTTCATCAGGTTGCAGCTTTCCTGCCAACATCCGGATAAAAGTGGTTTTTCCTGTTCCATTTTCTCCCAACATTACCAAGATTTCTGAATCAGTAAATTGTCCCATTTTAATTTCCAATCTGAAACTCCCCATTGTTTTAATCATGTCTGGATATTCATATCGAGCCATTCTTTTCGTCTCTTCTTCATTTGCAGTTTCAGAAACTTTAAATATCAAAGCATCTTCTCGGAATCTCAAATTTTCAGTAGGAACAAAGCCATCCAAGAAAATATTGATCCCTATGATTAAAATGGTTTTCATCTTATGATTCATCACTTGTTAAAATAATTTTACTCACCTTCACGAACAGAGAAAGGCATAGTGACAACGCCATAAGCACCAGCAACTCCGTACAGCACGCAAATGAAGTCGGACAAATAATCCAAAACAGACAAATCGTGCTCCACGACAATGACATACCTTTTTTTAAACCATAAAAGATTAGAAATTACTACAGAAAAATAAAACCATCTCAATGTTAAGCTCACTTGTCAGGTCCCAAAAGTGACCGAATAGCCAAAGCAGCATTCAACCGCTGTTTGACATCCAAATAACTGGAAGGTTCATCAAACATGAACACATCAGCTTTTTGAACACAAACCATCGCACATGCAAATCGCTGCAATTCTCCTCCAGATAAATCAGCAATGTTACGATCCACCACAGTTTTCAAATCTACAAATTAAACAATTGATTTCATTATTTATACGGTTTAACAAGTATTTAAGAAACGATAACAATATTTATTTAAGTATTTAACTTACCCAGCTGGTCCAAAATTTCATCAAGGTTCGAAAGTTCTGCTTTCTTTGCCAACATTTCCTTGACCATACCTTTGACAGCCTTTGGGATTTGATCAACATATTGTGGCTTAATCAATGCTTTTAAATTATCTTCTAAAATCCTTGTAAAATAATTCTGGAGCTCGGAGCCTCTGAAATAGGCTAAAATTTCCGTCCAATCTGGAGGTTCCGTAAATCTTCCAAGATTTGGCTTTAATTTTGCAGCTAGGATCTTAAGGGCTGTTGATTTTCCTATTCCGTTTGTTCCCACAAGACCCAAAACTTCACCAGGCCTTGGCGTTGGAAGACGATGAAGCTTGAAAGAGTTTTGGGAGTAACGATGCGTCGTGTCTTTTTCCAAATTACTCGGAAGATTTATAATGGTGATGGCTTCAAATGGGCATTTCTAATAAAACAATTAATGCTAAATTAAAAAAAAAACTATTCACAATTTCAATTCAACAAAAAGTACCTTAACACAAATACCACAGCCGATACAAAGTTCTTCCGAGATTTTGGCAATCTTATCATTGGGAGCAACTTCAATGCACAACTTTCCCATACGAACAACGGGACAACTTTTCTTGCATTCTTGTCGACATCTCTTCGGCTTGCATTTGTCAGAATTGACGATGGCGATTCTTGTCTGTCGATCCTGTTCCTCCGTCGCCCTTGGTTTAGGCATATTGTCCCCTTCTTTAAATAAATTGCAAATTAGATGAGTTTAGTGTGTCAATTGAGTGACATTGAGGAAGTGAATGCAAGTTTTACTTACCGTATGTTTACTACTTTCACCACTTTGCTAATGTCGAAAGAGTGGACGACGTCCTTCCCTTCCTCCTCCCTCTGTCTCTAATTAGGGGCTGGACGTTGGTTTATGCCTCCTAATTGCTGACCTTTGACCTAACTAATTAATTGGCCTGTTTTGCATGAAATACAACGTTTTGCCGACTTTTTTTCCACGTTTTCGTAATACCAATGGTATGAGGAGATGGCTCTTCCTGCTCAATATCTCATCGTCAGAGTCAGATTCGAAAAACCTGGCTACCTCAATGTTTTGCATGGACAATTTCCTAAGGGGCTAAGGGGGACTCTTTGATTACCTTTAAATTACCAACTAATTAGTTTCACAATTAGTTCTTAGTGTCACAGAAATTCATGGATAATTGATGCCATAGAACAGCAGAGAGACGACGAAACGAAATGTCTCAAAATGTTGCTTTGCTTTGAAAGCTTTGTTTACATTAATCTGCATTTAACTCGGTATTACATGAATTATTAATTGGTTTTATGCATAGAAATATAAACATTTTTAATCTCAAATGTGAGACTTGATCATGATGAGACTGCGTTTTTTACTAGAGCGGGTCTTGTTGGTCATAGTTCATGGTCACATTTGATTGTGGTAGGTGTTGAATCTTTATATTTTTTATTACTTACCGAATGTGTGTTTTATCGCAGATAACGCTTCACTTTCACGTGTCATAAATGCATAAATCAATTGAGAGGAAGACATCCGGAAACGACGATGACCTTTTAAGAGATTCGAATGGAGACGGAATTTTAAAGGCATGTGAATACGAATCAAGTCATTTTTTTAACCTGCCAAATTAGCATCAATTGTTGTGTACTTTTCCCTTTATTTCGGTTGTTTGTGTGCAAAGTATTTATCTGAAATTTGCATCATTTCTTAATGTTTTACATAGATAATTGGGAGTTGATAGAGAAGAAGAGACTGACAAAAAGGATCCATTCACTTTCAATCTGCTCATTGTGGAAAAAAGTGCAGCAGTGGTTGCTTCCTTTATTCCAAAAAACAAGAGACAAAAGGAGGACTTAAGGGCAGTTTGTGGGTCTCTGCGTCGGTAAGTGAAGCGTTGACATGATATTATATTTTATTGTGGACCCTTACAATGAGACAATGAGACTGACAATGATATACATCCTACATGTGACGACTGTCATCCACACATAACCCTGAATAATGGCAATTTTATTGACGCTGGTCCTGGACCTTTACATCTTTTTTTCAATTCCCTGTAATTGATGATTGACGAAGGTCCATGTCCATCCGTCCCTTAATTAGCTGACTAGAAGTTTGCATATAATAAAATTAAAATGGTCTTGGCGTGGGATGTAAAAAAAAACAATGGATTTTAGCTGCTAGTTTTTTATTGTTATTTGTTTGAGATTTGAGACAAGGGAAGAAAAGTGACACCACTTGTTTGTGGAAGAAGAAATTGGGCCGTTTTACATAATTTTTCTCATGTTGATAAATAGCTTTTTGGGTAGGGAGATAATAAATGGTTTCGGATGGTTTTTATTGCAGTGCAATTGGTAGCGTCCATCTGAATACTTTAATGTTTGATGAGACGGAAGAGAAGGTCATAAATTATTATTCCGTGGGCCTAGAAAACTTTTACTTTTACCCCACCCCATCACACTCAGAGTTACTACTGGACGACGATTACGATTACTACCCCTCAGCAAAATTTTTATATTTTATGGTAATTCTCATTTATTCCCTTTTTATGTGTTCCATCATCATCAATTGGGATTGCAGAGGGTTGCGTTTTGTTGGTCTGTAGGTGCACTTAAGGGTTTACAGATGAAGGGCTCAAAAAGAGTGGAATTTTATAGAAAACTGAGACTTACGTAGTTCCATGTTTAATCTGTGCTACACAGATTTTAGATATTGTCCTTATCTAGTATCCACACATTGATTTGAATCTTGTATTTAGTCGTTCGTGTGTGGCTTTTGATTTCATCGTTTACTTTACAAGGGTGGCCACTTTCAACTTTTTCCATCCCAAATTTTAAAGCCTCTTTTTAGGCAAAATTCTCAACTGACAAACTAATATAATATTTGGTTAAATTTGCGTAAGGAATTACAACAAATGTTGTCCCTTTTGTCAATGATGCTTCCTTTGCTTGAGCTCACTTTCATCCAATAAATACGTAAAAGTGTAAGCTCTAACTCTAAATAATTTATTCAGATTGAGATCCATGACCAATTGAGAACTAATATGTTAAATTAACTGTACATTTTTGTCCGTGAAAAAAATGAGAAATTCTTTGGTTTGTCCCTTTTTGCATGCGTCCTTATTTTCCTTTTTTGCATAAGAGGACAATGGGCTTTGGGATGTTTGCCTCATTTGTTTGTTGAGCTACGGACATGATATATGTAGTTAGATGGGCTCAGACATTGGAACAAGGTTGGTTGGGGTCAAGCTCAAATAAATGCACTTTTTTCATAAAAATTCCAAAAATAATGAGACTTTCCATCATGCTTGTCACCGGCATTGATTAGAATTGGAAGAACGAATAGCTGACAGGTTATTGATTCTGTCATCAATTTGGAATGCTGCATAATAATAATCCATTTCCACATTCTTTTTTGTTTGATGACTTTGATTATGCTTTAAATTTTGAGCATTCACAAATATTCACCCAACACCTATGTACATATATTTTATGGCAGCCAGCTCTTTAAACTACATAATCCTTCCCAGTTTGCAGAAATTGAGAAATGGTTGTTGCATAATGGATGGCTTGGTTAAGTAGTGAGTGTGGTCAATGGCTGATTGTATTATTATTTCCCCAAAAAATCCCCTTAAAATGTCCGTCTGTATGTTTTTCTTTCCCTAGCTCTTGTAAGGAATAATAATAAGTTGAGTGGTTGAAAGGGCAAATGTATGGGCACGCTGCTTTGCTGTGCTTTTGCTGTATTACGTAAGCCAGGAGCATTTGAAAAAGCATTGGAAAAAATGGTTAAACGGGGAAACTCTCTGTTGGTTCAATAATAATACTTTTTCCCAAAATTTTTACCCCTCCAACCCTTGGCTGTAGCCCATCTACCCCAGCAAACTCCATCCCTGCCCTAGCCTACGAGATTTCCAAATCTTTACTCTTTTGTATGACGAGATTCGTAGAGTGGATGCCCAACATGAGCCTCCTCTTCCTGGAGGAGAAAAATATCAGTTATCCAGTTAGTTGGTGTTAAACCTTCAGTCGCTTTACTCATCTCTCCTTCATTCTTTTTACTTGTTACTTTACACTGTTTGTTCATTCATGATCTTACTCAACTACGCTTCTTTAACTTAGGTTAGTTACAACAAACTCTGGCCAAACAAAGAAATTCATGCACAAATAAAATGTGTCCAGTTCAATAATAATAATAAAAAGTTGTTTGTTTTGTTACTAAAGAAGATAAGAAGGATTCACTACTTTGGAATTTTTGGATGCCATCCTAATTGGGACATTTGGCCTCCGTCATCATTATCACTTAACTCTTAAACTTCTTCGTAGGAAGTTGGATTCTGGTTTGAAAATTTTCACCCGGATTGGAACTTTATACCGGTGAGTTTTTATTGCTTCTTCAAATGAATTTTATTATTCCATGCGTTTTGCGTTGCATGCATATCAAAGTAAGCTATTCATCATATGAAATAAACTCATGAGGAATTTAATCAGTTAAGCGAGATTTAGTTGCAAAGAAATTCAAAAAGGTATGCAAAGTTTAGTGAAATGAAATGTTGGGTTTAAAAGGACAACGTATCAGTAGCAGCTTAGCTCTTTGATACTTTGATTCATTGATTCATTTTTGTTAAAGGGGTTTTCTCAAAAGGAGCAAAGAAAGAAGAGACATTTAGGTGCAAATTCATTGAATACAACAACAAGGAAACAAATATTTATAGGCATTAGTAAAGTTGCTTTTATACCTCTTTACTCTTGGGACTGGGGATGAAATGGGATGAATGGATCTTTATGGAGAAATATAATATTAGCAAAAGGGAATTTGAGAAATCAAGAAGGAATAATGTGATTGATAATTCTTTGTCAGTTGATGATCTATTATAGGCATTTATAGGCAGTCATTCTTTGGTTGTTTGGGTGGAAAAATGTCTCCTTTGTCAACATATTCCCCAGAGGAAAGAGGTTTCTTTTGAGAGGTAGCACAAGACAAGTTTTTAGGGTTCATCTCTTTTGGTGCCCCAAAGATTGGCACTTATTCTTCTTCTTCTTGAGCTCCTTTACTTTAATGGTTGGCTGAAGTTTCTGGTCCGAGGGTCAAGGTTTTCCAGAATTTAGGATTCTAGTATTTCTAATGTGAAGATGAAGGCCAAGGATAATGTAGTCGTATATAGAGTGGGATATGGGATTGTAAAAAGTGAAAAGGAGTCTTAAAAACCCAGCTCTTTCTTTCTTTGTCCTCATTTAAGTTTAACCTTTTCTGAATAATGGGTAGTTTTAAATAAGCATAAGGATCTACAAGGTACAAAACTCCTGCTTGCTGCTGCAGATGAGTGAGTGGCTCTTTTTCTGGGCCTAGTTAAAAGGGATTGAAAAGAGGGATTAACTAAGGAACTCATCTGCAAAAGGATGCAGGAAGGAGAAAATATTACCGCATTCTATTGTGCTCGCATAATAATAATAACGGTAGCAGGGTTAAGGCATGACATGACTCAACTAAAAGATTTTAAGGGACTTTCTTTAAATGTTTTGTTCACTCGCTTTTTACAGAAACTTCATACGTCTGCTAGACAGTTTTCTTTGTTAGCCCAGCGCCCAATCGGCGTCTGTGGAAAAATGAAGAAGGAAATGAGAAGCGGTGGAGAAACAACACATGCGATGGGTGCGGATAAGCTAATGCGCGACCAAGAACTCCAACACTTGGTTTCCTCAAGTATCCCGTCCCCTCCTTTCGGGGGACTCCAACTCATCAACACCTCTCAAGGTATCACAGTATTAGATCCCATCTATTCCGCCCATCTCCTCGCAAGTCTAGCTGCATCCAATCCAGGAGCCAGATTCCAACTTCCTATCCCCATCCCCCTCACAATCCCCCAAAACAATGCCCCCAGAATGTACGACTACTCTGCATCAATCCCCATGGACATGAGTGGACTTGCTGCTGCAACCCTCCAAACAAACGCTCAACTTGATCTCCTCTCATCTTGGGTCAATGAGCAAGCCAACCATCAGAAACAAAGAAAGTTATCAGGGAACAACAACAATAATAACAACAACAACATCAACAACAACCACAAGAATAGCAGCAGCATTAGTCCTAATAACCATATGCAACATCTCATCAACAATAACCACAAGAACAATAACAACAACAATAATAATAATAGCAATCGGAAGAGAGGAACAAATTTATCAGTGACCAAGACAAACAAAAAGAACAAGAATGTGGGTGTGGTCATTTCGCCTGAAAATTACAAAATGGAGCTTGAAGATCACAGTCATGAAGAGACAAAGCTTGAGCTGAATCATCATCATCATCACCATAATAATAATCTGAAGCCAAGCATGATTATTCCAATCGATAAAACACCATCAAAAGGAACAAGACAGAAAAAAATGGATGAGGTTGAGAGTGAAGGACAGATGCATAATAATAACAATAACAATAAGGGACAAATTCAACACCAACAATCAAATCAAAATCGAGATAAAGTATTCACTTGTCCCATCTGCAGCCGTTGTTTTGGATATAAGCACGTTCTCCAAAATCATGAACGGACACATACTGGTACGCTTAACTTTTTGTCTAATTTTTTAATCTAATACTATTATCAATACTCCATTTAGTTTTATATGTACTCATGTTGATTTCATAAATTGATATTTTATAGGAGAAAAGCCATATTTTTGCACGATCTGTAATAAGCGATTCACTCGAGACCATCATCTAAAAACTCATATGCGTCTTCATACCGGTACGGTTAATTTTTTGTATACATTTTTTAACATAGTATTATTATCAGTGTAGGCCATTTAGTTTTTTATACTCATGTTGATTTCATGATGTTTTAGGAGAGAAACCATACAATTGCACTCATTGTGAAAAAACATTTGTCCAAGTGGCCAATCTTCGTCGTCACTTGAGGGTCCATACTGGTGAAAGGCCATACTCTTGCGAGCTATGTGAAAGCAGATTTTCAGATTCAAATCAATTAAAGGCTCATATGCTGATTCATAAGGGACAAAAGCCATACGATTGCGAAGTGTGCAACTTGACATTTAGACGTCGACATCATCTCAAGCAACACAGATTTAAATGCTTGAAGAATGGGGATGACACGCCAATATCCCCCCACTCACCACCAGATGAGGAGTTGGACATTTCCCCTCCCCCAAGCAACAATAACAACAATGGAAGCAATAATAGAAGAGAACGCAAGTGTAGAGAAACAAGACGCATCATCCGTCTGCCTGTTCCATTGTCAACCGTGACGTCTAGCCTAGAGGAAATGGACATGGGAGACAACTACATCCCCCCTGAGCAGACACATCCGGAAGACTTGTCCGTGAGCTCCAGTGGAGGGGGGAGGGACAGGAATTTCAGTGGGAGTCATTCGAGCGTCAGTGGTTCGCCTAGTCCAAGTGGGGGGTCACGAGGGTCCCTTGGACCATATTGCCACTCCGTGTCCAGTAATGAGCACACGGAATATTACAGCGATGAAGAAAGGCTAAGTGGGACGACGACTGCGGACAGCAGCACGAATGGGAAGAATGACTCAGACGAACAACTTCTGCCATCCCCATCCCAAGGGTGAAAGGTAATAATAAGATCAGAGTTTGGTAGTAGAAACAGGGGAAGGAGAAAGCTTATAACCAACACTTTCCCTTATAATATATTTCCAGTCAGACTGCCCAATCCAATGCCATCCTTAAATTGACAGACACAACAGCAGACCATTCCATAATACGAACGTGGATTTTCCATTTGCTCAAGACTTTCTTCCCCCTTTCTTCCTTTCCAAATTCCAGAATTCCAGAGAGAGAAAAAGAGACGAGCAGAGTAGTCACCCTTCACACCACAGATATTTTTTTCCAAAAAACCCCTAAAACTACGTTGCCCTCTGCGTGGGGTAAGTAAGTAGTTGTATATTATATATTGTACTCTTTCTCGAGAGTTATAGGCTTATGAAACTGGTGATAAGTACAATGAAAAACAACAAAACCAGTCATTCCTTTCCCTTCCTGATTTTTTGTGATCTTATATATTTTGCATTAATTGCATGCCATGTATGTAACGAATAGAAAACAAACGACGGTGATTACACATTACGGGTTTTTGTCTCAACACAGACAAAATATAAATGTTAGTTATTATAATGGTATGTAACCTTTGTACCTTTTTCGTAGTTTTTGCTAGAGAGAAATTTTTATGGAATATATTTTAATTTATATATTTTTTATTCAACACAAAAATGAACAAGTAAATTATACGGGTATTAGAAATAGAGTCACTTGCCAAGGGCCACAAGGTGAAATGGAATCAATACGGGTATTACGGGTAAAAGTAATTGAGACCACGGGTGCGCCTCCAGCAACAAACCAACTACCTCAAAAACTAGTTTACAAAAATGCTAAATTTTTGTATGTACATAATACTAATAATATACTTTGTTAAGATATTTAGAAATATTTTATAGTACCTCTATACATATGGTTAACAACTTTCTCGGTGAATTTCCTCGTGATTTAACAATAATCAATCATATAAAACTACCTCAAAGTTTTCATCCAAGAGAAATATTCTTTAAAAGTATGTAAAATTGAACAATCGCTGAAAAATGAGGCCCGGTGTTGGAATTAACATAAAAAGTAATAGACTCTTACAATAAGAGAAACATAAAGTGTCTTTATATGAAAGACTCCCGGTGTCAATAGTTGTCTTTGTCTTCTGTCTTGTCACCTCGTCAATTCTTGACATGGTGAGATGACAGCTAGACCTATTTTCCATAAAAAATATTTGATACTTGAATAATAATCTAAGCCACCCGGTGACAACAGGTTATATATAGAATTAATAGAAAAAATAACTAAAGTCCAGCAGCTATTCAACAAATCTGTTGTCGTACCTTTTTTAGGAATATTTCAGAGAAATTTAGAAAAAAAGTCAGAATCAGGGTCATGAAAACTTTGCATTAAAATTATTAAACAATACAAGTGCTCAAATAATGAAATCATTCCGGTAGAAAAAAGAAAGAAATATAAGTTCCTTTTTTGGTTATATTCATGGATGCATAAAATTTACATTTTTATGGGTGATTGAGCACATTCCGAATATTTTTGATTGGGATTATACTTGATATTTTTCATTTTGTTGTTATATATTTTTCTTTTTCTTATTGTGTCAATGTTGATTGACTTTTGTGACTGACTTTATATAACAACACGTCACTCATTTTTTTTTCATTTCCCAATTGGATCACCAAGAAAGGGTCATAATATAAATATGCATACAATTTCAGATTTATCAAAAATCTTTTGGCCTCGAATATAATAATATGTCAATCTAACAATCTCCATCTTTTCTCACGCTGCCTCAGTAAAAAAAATAATACATTTTATATAGCTAACTACTAAAATAGGATAATATATAATGTCAGTCAAATGCCAAATTGAAACTCAAAGTTCCTAACTCATGTTCAATTCAATCCACATTTTCCTAATTGCTAATGCAGTGCCAAGTTATAGCTAATTAGATAAATGCCAAATTATAAATCATTGCAACTACCTCAGCAACTCAATAGCAACAATTAAGATAATTTTATGTAAGTTAGTTTTTGTTGTAAGTATTTATAACGTCCGTGTTCATATAGAATTACCAATAGACTGAAACTCAAATTAAAGGTCTCACTTCTCATCTCATCATGATCTTATCTTTGCCATCCCAGATGATTATTTTAATAAGAAATAATAAAATCTATTTTATTGCCATTTGGAGACTGAATATCTTCAACAGAGCCTAATAAGAACAAGACTGATTTTTGTATCTCGCCCACCTCTCAAATCTTCATGAACCTTTTGTCTTGTCGTACCTCATTAAAATTTAGGTAAATGCTTAGCTAATTGTTTATTTATTTTGTGGTATTAAATGTTTAATACGGGTAGTAGAAAGTAGAACTATAAGTTGTAAATACTTTACTGCATAATGAACAAAGTAACTGAAAATGAATTTAATACGGGTATAAAATCTTATGAACTTTGCTTCATAAGTTTGTCATTAAACTTCATTATTAACTGGTCCGGTGTACTGTCGGTGTATACTAATTAATTAGCGATATTTCGTCTGCAAATATTTATTGAAAACTCTATTTTCTCAGCCATATTATGAGATTTTTCTTTAGCATGTTAGATTACAAAAAAAACAATCTCAATTACTCAATTACATAGTGTCAATTTTTATATATATACACAATATATATTATTATATATTTCTGTACGATTTGAATGTTGTATTTTATGAATTTTGGTATGAATGTTTGTATTGTCAAAAAATGTAATGAATAATAAAAATTGCTTCATTATTATTGTGTGTAAAAAAAACTTGGATTTTTATTGATAGCATCTACAATTTTGCTAATTTGTTTACTCATCGTCAGCCAGTGAATATTGATCCGAATTGGACATGCATGTTATCGATTATTGATTGATTATTATCCAAGCTAGAGGCATTAAATATTTCATGCATTTCATCCCAAGGATATTGCAAATTGGAGATGGTACTAGTACGTTATCATAATTTCTGAGGTTTGTTTGCATGAGAATTCATTTGATCGATTTGTTGAGACTTGCAGCAATGCGGGACTTGGCTGAGATAGATTTTTAGAGCAAACCACATTTTGTAAAATAATTACATTTCCTAATTGACTTTGTGGTAAAACCCGTTAATTAGTGGGATCGTTAGCGTGGATTATCACCCTTTAAAAAGGTAATTATCTAAATATATGTCAAATGCCATTAATCTAATTAAATCTGTTCCGTTTGTCCCATCCCTTTAAGGTCAAAGGGTGGGGTTGTTTTCCACATTACAAATAGATTGGAGCTCAACTCTTGGAAACTAATAATTGGAAGGAAATCTACAATTACGTGAGTTGACTGATTTTAAAGTATAATCAGGTATAATCGCTTTCTTGAAATATAAAAATTGACAAACTTTGTTTTCTGTAGTAATTGTAGATTTAATCAATTAAGTTATCACTCGAGACAAGAATTCCAATGGGCTACAATTGCAGTTACGTTGTAAAAATATAGAAAAGGTAAATTAGAGGCTTAAACTTTATAGTAATATTTATGTCATGATTTGAAATCGTGTTTACTTTTTTTTAGATAAACAACGTAAAATGTACTGCACTTTGACAAACCCAAGAGCAAGGGTTCAAGCGTTGTCGGCAATTAACAAATTGGTCCTTTTACCATCCACAAATGGCGTCAACAATGTCTTCAGACGTCCATCATTACCTTTGCTCGCAATTCCTTCACAAGATGCCAATGCATTTTCCACACTTAGTGTCTTGAAATTGAAAAATGTTTTTCCATCCACTACGCCTTCTGCCTTTGGACAATTGTCCCCTCAACCTTACTTAGTCATCAAAAGGAAAACGGGGACTCATAAAGGCGGATACAGTAATTTTGGACACGCACCAGTCCCCTTAAGTGGATTGACATTGGCTTGGACGTGGTTTCTTGTAATAGGTTTCAGCTTATGTTGGGTGGATTGGGAATAGTAAGCTATCGTTATATAATAAAAATGATACGTTTGGTTTAACTATTTAATTTTCTCTTTAAATAGCGTCATTGAATTATGGGATCCTCCTCCGGAGGATCTCGACGAGGAGGAGGATAACAAAAATCCAAGTGGTGGTGGTGGTATATCTTTGATTCCAAAAGTACATGCTGCAGAAGGGAACCGAAAAGACAAAGTTGCCCTAGACAGCGAAACCGACAGCGGGGACGAATCTTCTGAAGTTGGAGGAAAAGAACTGACCAAAAAGAAATCAGCAAAAATTGGATTTCGAGACAGAAAGGTAAAATTGGAAATTAACTATTGTCTAGTAATCAACTTATTTTGTTTTCTTTAGATTATTGAGTATGAAAATCGAATTCGCCAATATTCTACACCCGATAAAACGTTCCGATATTTTGCATCGATGCAAGTAGTTCATAGTAATGGGGATACAGAAGTATTTATGACACCTGATGACTTTTTGAGATCAATAACTCCAGGAATTAAACAGCCAGACGGTAGAGAAATTATATAGATTCACCAAAATGGCTTTATTTAAGACATGTTTTTATAGGTCTTGGGCTGGACCAATTTAAACGCTACGACCCAAAGGTAAAATTTTGTTTGAAACAAAAAAAAATGTGTAAAGGGACAACTGCAACTGGATGATTGACTTGTGTCTTTTAATCCAATTGTAAAAATGATCTGTGGTATGAAAACAAAAACACAGAAAGCACTTGAATCCAAAATAGTTTGTTATTACTTGCTGTACATGTAAAACAATTCAAATATCTGAATTTATGCTATTTGTGCTATTTCACGTCATGATCTTGGTCAATGTATTTCTTATGTGTAAATCTATTTCCTATTGTAATCTTTCCTCTCTCTCTCTTACTTCTCGTACTCTTATGCGTAATGTAATGTATCTTCCATTTCTACACCCACTCTAATAATTATCTCTTGGTAAATGTTTCCATTGTTGCCTTTCACAGTCCTGTCGAGAGGTAACCTCGCCATTCTTTCTATATCTTTCTCTTTCTAACAACTCTGCACATCCAATTTGCACTCCACTAAAAAAATGTTTTAAATCTATCTGCTTCCTTATTAATTAACTATTAATACACTGGCAGCAAATTCTAGCCCTCACTTAGCTCACTTTTCACTCTTTTCTAGCACGCTTTTTGTTATCCTAACTATTAACGATTCTAAATCATCGCCTTTTATCAACCAATCCGTTAGAAATATATAGTATATCTATTTATGATTTGAATTTTCAATTTAAACACCTTTTTTCTACTGAATTGTTTCATAAAATTGGAGGAACGTTTTGATTTGTTAGAAGAATTATCAGCAAAGCACTTTTGTAATAATGCTGCAAAGATTGAATGTACCACAACCACACTTTTTAAAGTAAAATAAAACTTATCCTTTTAGATTTTTATATAGAGGGTCAATAGTTTAGATGCCATGTATTTGGACTGCGTATGTATGGGATGCGATATTTATTTTCAGCATGTTTTCCTTATGTCGTTGAACTAATCTGCATTTTGACACAACAAACCATTATCCATTAATTTGATGATATTATACAAAACTTTCTCTCACTCTTTCTTCTTCCAATGTAGCTTGCGGGGAAGCTTTTGGAACTAGAATTGCACCCTGATAGCATTTTCTACAAACTTGGAAGTGCTGGACTAATCTCATTCTCTGACTACGTTTTCCTTCTCACTGTATTATCCAGTAAGTAATTTGCCCAAAATTACACAGGAAATATTTAAGATATTTTATTTTCTATTTCAGCATCAAGACGCCACTTTGAAATAGCCTTTCGAATGTTTGACCTCAATGGAGATGGAGATGTGGATGTAGAAGAATTTGAAAAAGTCACTGCATTAATAAGACAAAGAACAAGCATTGGAGCGAGACACAGGGAACATTCTGTTTCAGCTAATAATTTGAGGGTATGCAATTATTATCACATTTTTATAGTAGTAGGTAAATGATTGATTATTGCAATTACAGGAAATGAATTCTGCCTTGAATTCTTATTTTTTTGGTGCTACAAGAAGAGAAAAATTGACAATTGAAAAGTTTCTGGAATTTCAACAACAACTTCAAAACGAAATTTTAAAATTGGAATTTAAAAGAAAAGAACCAAACGAAAATGGAAAGATAAGTGAAGCTGATTTGGCGGAACTGTTGCTGGCTTATGCAGGCTATCCTCCAAAAAAGAAGGCCAGAATGTTGAAGAGAGTCAAAAAGAAGTAATTTCTCACTCAAAAACCATAATAAAATTTGTTTTTAAATGCCATTTTTTTTATATAGGTGCAAGGACAAAGAATATGCAACTGGCGTCTCTCTTGAAGACTACCAAAAATTCTTTCATTTACTGAGCAACATAAATGATGTTGATACTGCTCTTACATTTTACCACATTGCAGGTGCTGCAATTGACCAAGGTATGGTATGCAATATTTGTTTTTGTAAATGATTTTTTTTTGTAAAAAAAAACTAAAATTATTTTTTACTATATAGCCACCCTAAAACACGTTGCTCGGACAGTTGCCCACGTTGAGCTTTCAGATCACATTGTTGACGTTGTGTTTACTTTGTTTGACGAAAATCGTAAGTAATTGTATGATAACGTTAGTTGATGAATTTTAAACAAAATAAATTATTTCCCAGAGGATGGTCAACTAAGCAATCGAGAGTTTGTTGCAGTAATGAAAAATAGATTGATGCGTGGATTGGAGAAACCAAAAGACACAGGATTCTTCAAACTTCTTCGGTCAATGGGTCGATGTGCTAAGGAATCTTTGACGACCTTTTAAGGAATATTTATTACCTTGAGCCTTCAATCGTTGTTAGTGTTTAATGTTTCACAAATCACGCAAAAACAGTCACTTAAAAGTTCTTTTTTCAAATCTAGTCGTTTTCGCATGAAATGTTACTTATCGAATAAAAAATTTATCTAAAATTTAAAAAATAAAATGTTTGTTTTTATTTATATATTTTTTATTTTATACCACAACGAAAAATACAAACTTTAACAGCAGTCATACTTTAATTCTTGGTAGAATTGAGATAAATATACGTAAGGTTATAAACAACTTTAGTTTTCAAAATATATCATAATTATACAATAAATTAACCTCGAACACACTCAGGTAACAAATTATAATAATAACTGAGTTGTTGATAACAATACAATAATTATAAATTTACGCCCATCTTTCGCCCATTTCCGAGTTTCCTCCATTTCCTACAGAGTCATTGTTGCCTCTAGTAGGATTGTCCAGCTTGTTCTTTTCCGATTTTATCATATAAATAAAGTACGCAACCGTTTCTTTCTCCATGACAGGAATTTGTTTGAAGTGTCGCGTTAAAACCTAGGGAGATAGACAACATGAAATAACATTTAATTGCCATTGATTTGATCAAATTGATTTTGTACATACATCTGCCAATTGAGTCTTGTTAAGTCCTGGCCTGCTGGATATTTTATAATGCTTTTTGTATCTTCTCAAAGTGTTAACTTGTAATTGAAACAAATCAACTTCTGGCACATCCCCATCCCCATCATTCATTTCGTCTTCCGAATCCTTTTTTGGCCGCGTTCTTGCGTTTTGTATCACCACTTTATGATAATCGCAAATATAAATGTGGGAGGCCTGAATGAGGAGGAATCAATATCTTAGTTATTACAAACAAACATAGATATAATTTTACAAAAAGTTACTAATTAGATTAATTACATACATTGGCATCATGTTCCAGTTTGAGTCTCTTGTAATAAACCGTTTTCTGTATTCGTTTGCTGTAACTGGCGTTCCCAGCATATCTGTTGCATCTTTTCCCATCGTCAACTAAACAACAGATCTGATTCCTTGAAGAGGACGACCCTTGACTTTGACTTTGACTTGATGACGCTGCAGCAGGAGCCGAGGATGAGGATGACGCAAATGCCAAGCCTGATGAAGAAGCAATTGGTAGACCGGCCGAAGAAATCCCAGGACCTTTATTAAACATTTCAAAGTCTAAAAGAGGCCAGGAAAACACTTGACTAATTAGTAAAATACCTCCTAATGCTGGTGCCTGTTGTTGAGAGTAGTATGACGCCGAGGATGTCAAAACTGCGGCAGCTGCGGCAACGGACGAGGACACGTTTTGTGACGAATGTTTGTAGTCTTCAAAGTCATCCTCGCTCATGTACTGTGACGTCTGGGAGCCGTTCAAATTCATACTTTCCCCGAAAGAAAAACAAATGTTTGAAATACAAACTTTCACTATTGACAGCAAAATATTTGCTTGAATTTAAAAGAGGGAAACTCTTCTGCCCAATCACAAACAATCTCAAAATGTCTCAAATTGAAATAATCTCAATGAGATTCTCAATCCGATATTTTACTAATTGCCAATTATAACAATCAACATATAATACTTGCATTTATCTTTGAAACATAATTGAAAATTGAAATGTAACTTTTCCTAAAAGATGCTCAGATAATTAAGAAATTGACTCCTGCACTTATGACTAATACCAAGTCTCAAATTAAATTTGAAGGATTTAAAAGCATTTCCAGTAGCCTTCTATCATAGTTAAATTAGTTCCAAATCGGCGAAGGCAATTTCCAATCCAAGCTTTTAATTAGTGATGGATGAGATTTGGGAAGGGGATGGAGTTGGGTTGGGGCGGGTTGCGAGCGTTTGTTGGGTCGCAACGTTGCAAGCACGTCCAAGACGCTCTCTATCCGTCCGTCCATGCAAGTCACCCATGCTTCCACTCGATTCAGTTCTGCACTCAGTTGCTCAGTCTTTTGCAGTCTCCGGCTTGTGAGCAGGGAAATCGTTTCCAAATTTTAATTGACAAACAATTTGTAATTAAATTTAAGAGTTAAGGTAAGAGTGTGGAGCCCCAATAGAGTCCCTGTCTGATTAACCAAACTTTGTTTCCTTTCAGATGGCCAAGCAAAAGGGAGAGAAGAAAAAGTCGACAATTAACGAAGTCCTTAGTCGCGTGTACACCATTAACTTACACAAGCGACTTCACGGGATCAGATTTAAGCGGAGGGCCCCTCGAGCCATTACTGAGATCCGGAAGTTCGCCATGCAACAAATGGGCACACCCGACGTCCGTATCGAAGAAACTGTCAATAAACAAGTTTGGGCTAGAGGAGTCAGGTAAAGACCTTAACAAACCTTTAGTTAATTAGGTCATGACCCACTCGATTAAGCCGGCAAATGAAAATTTTTTCCCATTTTTCTTTTGTGTGCTCGCAGTGGGAAGATTAATGCAGTTATGTGTAGGGTTAGCGACATTTTAGGTCGCATATCCCAAGGATACACTGACACATTATTTTAAAGAGAAAAATATATTTTATATTTTTATCCACTGGTTCTAATTGTATTTCTTATTTTTGTATTGTAGAAACGTCCCCTTCCGCCTTAGGATCAAGCTTGAGCGAAGGAGAAACGACGATGAAGACTCTGTGCACAAGCTGTACACAATCGTGACCTTCGTCCCTGTCGCCAGTTTCAAAGGATTACAGACTTTGAATGCAGAGTCATCCAAGTAGACCAATTAGCTCCAGAGAAGAAGAACAGCTTTTTAATACAAATTTCCTGTGTAAACTCAACTGGAATAAATGGTTACTTGTTTACGTTAACTTTTTTAATTTTCATTTTATTTTCAACATATCTAATTTTGAATTGTGGCTAGCTAAAAAGGGAGAGAGATTAATCATGAGTTGGTCTTCTGAGAAGTAATTATTTGAGGGAATTGATAATTTTCAAAGACACATTCCCCTCCAATCCATGTTTGCAGTACTTCCAAATTGTTCCCCTCTTGTTTAAGGAAAACAAAGTCGGCATCCGTACCAAAGTCTAGAGTTCCCTTTTTAGATTCCATTTTGAGTAATTTGGCCGGATGAAGGGTCGCTGCTTCCAAAGCTTCTACCAACGAGCATTCTTTCAAAAACAAAAACAAATATAATTTTTACAAACAATAATTAATTAGGCCAACTAGCATTTTTTTCTTTCTTATTGTTGTACTTGTAGTGTTCCAAAAGTAGTGAATGCATGAAATCATTGTGGCCACACTTCCTGCCAACGTGTTTGTTCCTTTGACCACGGCTCTTGTCCCACTCACTTGAATCACCTGTTGACCAATGTGATAAACTCCGTCGGACAGTCCCATAGCTGAACAGGCGTCCGTGACCAACACAATCCCTATAAATAATCCCATTCAATTTGCAAATAACTCAAAGTAATCAAGTCTTGCTACCTTTTGGGTAAGATCTGTATGCAATTCGAGTAGTGGATGGATGAGTGTGATTCCCATCCGCAATAATTCCATAATAAATTGTTTTCCCTTGAGGGAGATTCTCGGATCCAAGCAAACCAACGAGACCAGGATCACGGTGATGAAACTGAAATGTAACCTTACTTAAATGCCAACTAATTCTTAATTGCCTAGTTAAAACAACAATACCGGTAGCATGGCATTAAACAAATGAGTGATGAAAGAGGCTCCATTGTTAACTGCAAGCTCTCCTTCTGCTATATTTGCCATAGAATGACCTGGAAAAGGAGAAGCTCAATAATAAACCATTAAAACTAATAGAAAGCCTATTTTGCATAATTTGCACACCCACGGACACGATGATCCCCATTTCCGTCAACTGCCGACAAACTTGAATAGCGTTTGGTAGTTCGGGGGCCAAAGTTATCATGCAAATTGTTTCAGGATTTACATGCTTGTACACTTCCTTCATAGACTCCATCCCATTTTCAAAAGTTTTCATGGTTTGATGGTCGTGAGCCCCCTTTTTCTCTTGGTTGATGAAGGGACCTTCGACGTGAGCCCCCAAAACTTGGGCCCCATGCCCACCTCCTTCCGATAGTCTCAAATGGGGCAACACCTATTTTGTTTTGAAACCATTGAATGATGTTCATAACTTCCGATCAATGCTGCTGACCTTTTCATAAACTTGGGGATGGGATGAGACAAGGGTTGGACAAAATGAGGTGACCCCATGGGCCAGAATCCCTTTGGCCACTTTGCCAATTCCGGAAGCGACAGTGTCAACGTCATAGCTAAAGTCCACGCCAAAGCCACCTAAAGGATGAGAATATTATACGGCCTCTGAATCCGAGTGCATGCTTTTGGCATTCCAGGTTTTTCACTAGAGTGGAGCTCTCTCTTTATTCACTCCATTCCATTGCATTGAACATTGCATAACAAGTTGACTGGGAAAATTGAGTCAAACATTTTGACAGCAAAGAAAATTTACCGAATGAGACGAGTTTGGAATTAAAAACCACACTAATACAAATTTTTGATAATTATGTTAATGTAATTATTCATATTATACATTATGAATGGCATTTCGTCTTCGTATGGAATTATACAATTATGCAACGTCGGCAAAATGCATATGCAAAAAATAAGCAAGGTAAAACTGTCTCAATTTCCCACAATTGCTTACCATTTAGCTGGACATCGATGAATCCTGGGGAGACGATGGCTCCCTTGCACTCCACAATTTTGTCGGGCAACATTTTGGCGTTGAAAAACAATGCTTCGGGGTCAATTATCCTCTGACCACTAATCCATAGATCGTCAGCTATCAACTCGTGGTTTCGGAGAATGAGACAATTTTGGAATTTGATGATGGGACGGACTAACTGGTCCCCTTCCCCCTCGGCCTTGACCCTCATCCTGCGGAAATGAGAGACAATGAGATAAAAACAGTGTCAAGTGGACAAATAAATTAGTGGACAATTATTGTAAAGAGAGCTGTTTGATGTTTGATGCAGCTCAGTTTATGATGAGACACTAACAAAACTGAACTGAACTCAATTCATCATCTTTTCCGTGCATGAATTTATTTATTTTACACACGATTCAAGGCATGGAAGGAAACATCAACGATCTGGTTTGATAATGCAATACACATCAACTCAAATCTCAGTCAGCACAAGTTTAAATGATGAGGGTGACATTTAATAACAACTTTTTGACCATGTACATTTAAATGATAAATAAATGATGATCGAGTAGCCAATAAAACTCTGCGTGCAATTGATCTATGCAATTTTGCATGCACAAACTTGACTCCAGACAAACTACCTTTAAAAGCTTATGCAACTTCATTTTCTCTATTTTTGAGTGATGTAAAATAATTTAAAAATTGACATTAGGAAATCTTGGAAAATAATATTATATTTATTTTATTCTTTTAACTCATGAACTTATAATATAAAAAGTGACAACTTAGGTAGAGTAACGCAACAATTAAGAAAAAAACTATCGAAGTTAGAAAGATAAAAGTAACACTGATGATCTTGTAATTCCCTCCATTTACTCGTCTGATTCTTCGTCGTCGTCGTCATCATCATCCTCTTCCACAGGGGCTGCTACTGGGGGTGCTGCTTCAACCTTTCCCTTCTTCTTGTACGCTGTCATTTCCTAAATCCGAGAAAAAATATTATTAATCAAAAATGTTCTAGTTTTTAATCTCATCAAATTATAATTAGCTGTAATAATTTACCCTTTCGTAACGAGCCTTGTCGCGCTCAGCCATAGCCTCATATTTCCTCTTAACTTCTGGCTCGGCATCACCCCACAGGCGGCCAAGCTCCTTGGCAATTTCCCCCACCCCGTATTCAGGATTCATTCCCTTGACCTTTGGACGCTCATCGTTACAGAACCAGAAGAAAGCAGATAAAGATCTCTTGGGAGCGTTGGGATCTTTTGTATGACGACGTTTCTTGCCACGGCCTTTTTCTCCTTTAGCTGGAACGTAATCCTGCATTTCCAACTCATAGCGTTTCTTATCACGGTCAGCCATCTCTTGGAATCGCTTCTTCTCCTTTTCAGACATGGTCTATAACATATAATACAATCATTTTAACTTTCAAAATATTAAAAGTTAAATCGGTATATATTTTTTGATAGTTTGCTTTAGATTTTTACCTTCCAGCGCTCGGCACATTTACGAGAAAATTCAGAGAAGACGACACTCTCATCTGGATGCTTCTTCTTATGTTCTTCTCTGCACGTTTGGACGAAGAAAGCGTAGGCCGTCATCCGGCCACGCGGCTTGGAATCGTTTTTTGCACGTGGCATCGTTCTCTGATTTCGGTTTTACTTCTTTTAAAGAAATCTGTAAACAAACGAAAAATAAATTATTATCATTAATAACACTGGTATAAAACGTTTTGTAGT